>LBNU01016066.1:84279-97736 GCA_014162995.1 Artemisia annua
CTCGAGAGGAATTCCGGAAAAATGCTTGTATATGGTGGTTTTTTGGTTTTATAGTTTCCATTTGTGATTAAATGATTTATTGCTGTTAGAAATGTGGTCAATTAATAAGTTGTTTAGGTAATTTATAAATGTTGTCAATATGATTTATTGCTGTTAGAAATGTGTACAATATGATGAATAAGAGAGCAAAATGGTTTACTCTGATAGAATTGCAGTAAGCGAGCCAAGTTGGTTTACATTGACCTTCCAACAAGATTATCCACATTAGGATTCAATGTTTGAAGATTATTTCTCACAAAATTTCATTAGAAAAACACCGTTTACTGACCAAAAAAGTTTAACTGCAAATCTCCTGGTCTAATGGCAGCCAATCTTACATGATTTCACAGCCTCAACTATCACAAAAGGTAAAGAATCTGACAAAAAAAAATTAAATTGGATATAACTTATTTAACTGGTGCCGAAAGTATCTTCTTCCTTTACTTCCCTTTTGTGGATAACATGTAAGAAGAAAAAGAAATAAATTTTTAGGGATTTATAGTGGTCAATAGGAATTCACAACATATAGCACAATCGAACCTCTCAAAGCTTCATAGAGATTGCGCGATGAAAGTGAAAGCGGTTAGGAAGGAGTATAATGATGAAATGGAAGTTGTGAAGGATGAGACGATGAGGAAAGATGAGATTAAGAAGGATATGTGGAGAGTTGAAGGGGAGGACAGGGAGGTCGCTCGGGAGGAGTTCCGGAAAAATGCTTGAGTGTATACGGCGGTTTTTCAGTTTTATAGTTTCCATTAGTGAGTAAAAGATTTTTACTGTTAGAAATGTGATCATTGAAATAAGTTGTTTAGGTTTGAATCACTAGCGAAAAAGTTGAGTTTGGTTCATGGTCGAGTTTCTCGAACTGAAGAAATACTGAACCGATACTATAGTGTTGGTTCATGGTTATGTGGTGTCCCCTGTCATGTTCTCAGTTCATGTATGAAAAAAAACAGGTTCGTTGTTGGTCCGGTTGAAAACTGGACTTTTTCATTTATTTGAATGATACATAGTCGTTTAGGGAAGAAGTTAACTATTCCAAAAGTTTTAGTCTTGATCAGGGTCACCGGCACTATAAGGACTTGTTCTCAGTTCCAGTATTTAAAGTTTTATGATCCAGTTTTTGTCCCAGTCTGGTTCGTATTTGGACTGTTGAACATTGCACGCCCCTAATTGCTTGCATAGAATTGAATGGGAACTAGGTCTCTGCTTCAGCATGATACTATGATTGATGCAGATACTTGTTATTTACTGTACATGGGCAAGTAATTTGATCCGTGTTGAAGGCTGATGCAGATATACAACCTTGAATCACAATCTCCCTCATAGAATTTAAGTATGCCAGTGCTTCAATGAGGTCCTGGCAATGCGTATTTCTGAGTATGATTTTCCGGAAGTTGTATTGATTATGCCATCATTTATAACTTACATTTCCAGCTACCAAAGACACATCTTTGGATAGCATTAAAAAACATTATACATATGCTAACTTCATTCCTATCAAAACATTCTATACAAACAAACACTATCTAGTTGAAAAGCAGCTTTCTTTTCACTTTTCTATTTGCATATCCACTCACCATTCCTTAGAAACTCTCCTAACATGGACAGATTCTTTCACTTTAAGACTCAAAAGCTGCAACTGAATGCTTTCCGCTTAGGACTTTTTCCGAGGATGATTATACGCACACAAAAGTGGAATTTTCTTTATGATTATTGGTATCACCGTATCAACTTGCAGCTTGTACTTGGTCTTTTGGATGAGTGAGTGTAAATCACCATCAGAAGCACTCTCTTTTTCTGTATTTTGTTTTTTTGATTGTCAGGTTCTTAATATTCTGAAAATTTACTGTGTGTCTGTGTCCTCCAGTTCATGTTTTTAAAATGGTCATGGTTTNTTTTTTCATTAACCCTAAAACGTATTACAACGTAATGTATAAATGGGTTGTGAAGCGTTGCTTTTGAACCGTTGCAACTCTTCCTTGGCCCAAACCGATTTACATACAAATCAGTTATTATGTTTCTAATTAACAATATTAGTCCTCCTACTTTTAACTAATAATAAATAAGCATAAGATTAAAGATTATTCGGGTCACATATACAAACAAACACTATCTAGTTGAAAAGCAGCTTTCTTTTCACTTTTCTATTTGCATATCCACTCACCATTCCTTAGAAACTCTCCTAACATGGACAGATTCTTTCACTTTAAGACTCAAAAGCTGCAACTGAATGCTTTCCGCTTAGGACTTTTTCCGAGGATGATTATACGCACACAAAAGTGGAATTTTCTTTATGATTATTGGTATCACCGTATCAACTTGCAGCTTGTACTTGGTCTTTTGGATGAGTGAGTGTAAATCACCATCAGAAGCACTCTCTTTTTCTGTATTTTGTTTTTTTGATTGTCAGGTTCTTAATATTCTGAAAATTTACTGTGTGTCTGTGTCCTCCAGTTCATGTTTTTAAAATGGTCATGGTTTATTGATTTGCAAATCACCCTGCACCCGCTTAGAATCTGTGGAGTGGTAGGCGTCTGATGTTGGATTTGACAATTTATGGGTGTCTTTGACGGTTTTGCTTAGTTATATTGATATGATTTCATTGCATGTAATTAATGAACATAAACTATATGAGCATAAACATGATAAACCAGACAATATAGAGTTTTGTATGAGCTCAAAACCATCAACTTGAAACCTAAAGAACCACAGTACTTGAAGAAACTACAAAAAGGTTTAATATTCAAAATCAATCACCCCAAGTGAGAATTCATGTTTTAATCATAAATACCAATTGAAAGAAATTAAAACCTTCAAATTTAAGGTAATCAAGCCACACTTAGGAAAATTAATTTCAAATTTTAATTTCATGTATGAGCCTCAGGATTTCACGTACTTGCTGCGTATTCGGTTATTCGGTTGGCCATCATAAACCATAGTAATTTGGATTGGTCAGGTTACTGGGTGAAAGTGCGAAACCATTTAATGAACGCCCCTATATTTGTGAATTGTGAAATAGTTGGATTTTCCTTTTATAATTTTAGACTGTAAAACATCAAATATAGTAAGGAAAAGTGGCTATAAAAATTTGTCCGATGTGCTTTTGAAGATAAGTGTCATGCTCCAAACATTGAAAATAAGCTTGCTTAATTTACAGAATGTCAATAACAATTCAGTGAATTCGCGAATCTTTGCTTTATTCTAAAATACTATTATAGTAATTATTAGCTATCCATGATCGATATAACACATAGATTTCTATTGATTGATATGGATCACAAAACCAAAAGGCCGGCAACCACCTTACGCGTCATTCATGAAAAGTGTTGGTAAGAATACCGACTAAAGGATTATATATGCATGAAAGTGTCTTTCCAGTATTCACAAATTTATTTGTTTTTCTCCAACAGTTACTACAGAATTTTTCCGGCTACGATTGCTTTTGATTTAGATTAAACGGTTTAAACATTACGATACATTTATCTTATTCAAGAACTTATTCAATCTTTTCGTCTCTGTCATTCTGATGTAGCTTATAATTGTGTAATTACACATTCTTCATGAAATTAGTACATACAATATATTACTCCCTTCGTCCCACATTAAGTGTCCACTATGACTTTTCAAAGTCTTTTTTCTTCAACTTTGACTTTAAATATTTTTGTCCGTGTTATATAATACTTGATGCAAGATATATGAATGGATCATGTTTTTAAATGTATTTTTATTTGTATAATTTTCATTAAGTATTATATAACACAAATAAATATATTTAAGGTCAAAGTTAAAGAAAAAAGACTTGAAAAAGTCATAGTGGACACTTAATGTGGGACGGAGGTAGTAGAAATTTACTTTTCTAATAGTAAAAAGTAGGGCACTCGGCAAATGAGAAAAACTCAGAAAAGCAAAACTTATATCACTCATTGTTAAGAGTGCTTGATAACCATATTATACTTAATAATTGTAATTAAAGTTTTGAATTGTTGAGTGTGAAATGAGGAGTTTTCACCTGCACTCCGCTGCGGGCCGGGCGCGAGATTTTACATAAAAAATATTTCGTTACACAAACATTCCTCGTATTTAAGTCGAGGATCGTTTATGAAATCGATAGATAACTAAACGGACTATTTATGTAATTTTTTTGTTACACAAAACCGGTCCCCAAATTTAACTCTAGGATTATGGGTAATGGGCAAGCCAAGGCCCAAGGGTCTATTATTCACAACAAATGTGAACACGACTTCTGGTTGAGGCAAATTGACATGATGAATCACATAAAAAGCCATGCTATTGATGCTTTCATTAAACTCAAATGTAAAGGTACCAAAGCTTTTCTTAAAAAGACAAACCCTTTCTCATTAGGTCTAGGATTTGGTCCTCGCAAGACACTCTTGGCTTCCTTGATGCACTCCTCAAGTAACGTTCATCATGAAACTGCATTTCAAAATATTAAATTGACTAATGCATTGTATTTATTTGATGACATGAAAAGCAACAGCCTCTGCCTTGTGGTGCTGAGTTTAGCCAACTTTTAGAGATTGTTGCAATATGAAAAATTATTCTGATTCACTTGATATGTTCAAAAAGTTATGTTCCCTTGGTGTTTTTGTTGATAATGTGGAAACTGTGATCAAGTGTTGTTGCCGATTGTATCGTAGCAATGAAGCCTTTTCCGTTTTAGGCTGCAACTTGAAGCAAGGAGGTATTAATATTTATCATGTCTACGCTTTTATTATACTCTTAGATGGACTCATCTTTGAAGATAGGATTCTTGAGGCACAAACATTGTTCGAGAAATCGGTCAAACAGAAGCTTTGTGAACCAAATTTACTTATGTACAATACAATGATTAAAGGCTTTGCAGTTTCCGTTTAAATGACGATTTCTACCAAAAACTAAAAGCTTCTGGACCGAATAGCTTTGAATACAATACAATGCTTAAAGGGTTTGGCATTTTCGGTGATGATTATGGTTTGGCTGATAAAATGATGCAGGATGCTGTCAAACTTTGGAAAGAAATGGATTCCCAACAAGGCATCTCACCGGATGTTGTCACGTACAACTCTTTGATTTCTGCCCTTTGTAAGTTACACGTTTGGCGTGATGCAACTTTTCTGATACAAGGAATGTCTGCTAAAGGGATTGATTCAAATGTGGAAACCTTTAATATAGTACTTTAATGCATTTTGCACTCTAGGCAAGATCGAAGAAGCCCGCCTTGTTCTCTACTACATGCATGAGAAAGGTGTTGATCCAAACCTAGTAACATTCAATTCACTTATAAATGCTCTCTGTTTGAAGGGTGACATGACTGCAGCAAAGGCACTTCTTAATCTAATGATGTCAAGAGGTCTCGCCCCTGATGTTGCTACATATATATCAGTTTCTTAAATGGTTACTGCATTAATGAGAAGATGGACGAAGCCATGCTTTTTTACCATGAAATGTATGAAAAAGGTTTGAGACCTGATTATGAAACTTACAGCATCTTGGTACGGAGCTTGTTTTCGGCTGTACATTTTGGTGATGGATGCAAACTTTTAGATGAGATGCGTGGACAAGGTCATATGCTGGATGGATCGGCATATCAGTATATTCTAGTGAATCTTTTCATGCAGAATCAAGCGGAATTGGCGCTCTCTTTGTTTCTTTTGGTGGGTGATAGCAAGCTAAATTCTGATATTTCTGTGTACAATCACCTTATTGGTGGTGCCATCGATTGTGGGAAGCTTGATATTGCAATGGACCTTTTCAGTGACCTAAGAGTCAAAGGTATGAAACCTACTAATCTTACATATACTGAGATGATTTGTGCTTTTTCTAGTGGAGATCTTCTGGATGAGGCAAAAGAGTTATTACGTGAAATGGAAGAGTGTGGTTACAAGGCAAATGATATTACTTACAATTGTCTTCTTGAAGGATATCTGCGGAACAAGTGATATGATGATGTAAAGATGCTTTGACACAAAATGGATAAAAAAGGTAACTCTCTCAATGGTTCAACGGTGTCATTTCATTGCTACATAAGTTAAAAGCAGCCGGATCACTAGATCCCAGTTTGTCAAAGTTTACTGTTAAGCTTGCACCAAAAGCAGATAGGGACTTCCGTGCAATGATGTCATGATGATTTATAGATGCGTTTGCACAATATGGGTGAGAGAGGTTACTACCTTAGTATTTTAATGTTGTCATTGCTACGTTATTCAATAGCATCAGTGTTTTGAAGTTAATTGGTAAGCTTGCACCAAAAGAAGAGATGGACTTCCCTTGTTTTTCTTCTAATCAATTTTACATATGAGATGTTATAAGTATATACAACAGTCTCTTTATATTCTCTAAACTGTTTAATTTCTGGTAAAAGTTTCGTATGTATGATGTTGCCTTCATAGCTTAATCATATGATAATAGAGCCATGGTTTTCTCGACCTTGATGAGTCTAGAAGCAATATAATCTGGATGGAAAGGAAATGAAGCAGAATAAGTTGAACCCAAGCTATGATTATGATGCCAATCCAGTAGGAAGACAGACTTTCTGAACATCTTGCTTGCTCTTAAATGCGGCCACTTCTGGAAGCTATGTTTTTTTGAAATGTAAAGAGTTGTAACTGTGAATTTACTAGCTTAGTTTGCACAAAAGCTTCAATTGAACGAACTTGCTATAACATTTATTGCGACAAGCAAAACATAAGTGTGTTTGTGATTACACATACACGATACAACAACATATATACATTGCTCATTGTTAAGTTTTGTATTTTTAATTTCTGAACAACTGGTTTCTGTGATGATCTTTGTTGTCCCAAACTCTTCTCTAGATCGATATATATTAAGTTGCAAATATGAATAAGTAAATATTGTCTATGTGATTAACCTTGTAACGTTTACATGTTCCTACTATATAAAGGTTTTGAAACGTTGCGTTATGAAGCAACGCGTCCCTTTCTTTTGTTCCTAACCGAATTAACAAACAAAACGGTTATAAAGTTTCTAACTAACACTTTTGGTCCTTTAAGTTTAAACTAAAACTAATAAGCATAAGATAAAGATTATATCGGGTCACATTCTCCTCCTTAATCTTGATCGTTGCTTCTTGCTAAATCTTGAACTCCGAGCATTTGTCGCATTGTCGTGAACTTCAATCTTGGTAGAGCATTTGTTAGAATATATGCTCTTTGTAGTTCTCCGCTGACATGTTCCACATTGATGTGTCCATTCTCTACGCATTCTCAAATGAAATGATAGCGAATGTCGATGTGTTTACTTCTTCCATGAAAAACTGGGTTCTTGACTAGTGCTATTGCTGAAACGTTATCTACCTAAGGCTTAACATGCTGCTGCAGTAGCCGCCATGAATTCTGATTCACATGATGATAGCGCCACTGTCGGTTGCTTCTGAGTACACCATGTAATGGGTGACTCTCCAAAGTAAAATACTATGTCAGTAGTTCATTTTCCTTGATCAGTGTTGATTCCATAACTACTGTCGCTGTAACCTGTAATCTTGCAGCCGCCTTCTTTCTTGTAAATTATGCCATGCTCATTTGTTCCTTTAACATATCGGATTACTTGCTTTACTGCCTTCAGGTGATGTTCCTTCGGGTCTTGCATCCATCTACTGAGTAGTCCGACTGAATAACTAAGATCTGGTCTTGTATGCAGTAAGTACCTGAGACTTCCAATTAAACTTCTGTAGTAAGTTGCGTTAACTGAGTTACCATCTTCCGCCTTGACCAACTTAGTACCGGGATCCATTGGTATCTTCGTATCGTTACTATCCATCATACTTGTATCCTTCAAGATCTTATTAATATAACCTGTTTGCTTGATTGTAATCTCTCCTCATGTCTGTGTAACTTCTATCCCAAGGTAATAAGCTAACAATCCTAAGTCGCTCATTTCAATCTTTTCTTCCATCTGGGATTTGAATAATTCTACTTCCTTCTTTGGAGTGCCCGTGATTATCAAATCATCTACATAAACTGTTAGAAATACGATTTTTGTATAAGAAAGATTCGGTCACCCCAAATACGATTAAGCATTGTTTAGCTCGTAGTATTTATAATAGTTAGTAAAACGTAGATTATTAGTAGTTAGTATTCGTGGAAGAAGGACGGGTCTTTACCCATTGTATGTCTGATCCACAGCCCAAGTGGCAAAAAATCATGTACATATAAATACCCTCTCCATCCTTGGAGAGGGTGAGCCTTCCTTAATCCTTTTTTTTTTTTTTTTNTTTTTGGTTTCACTCTCTCTCTAAGGTTCCAACTCTCTCTACTCTTTCTCTCTCTAACCTCTCCTCTTCTTCTTCTTTTTCTTTCTTTCTTTCTAACTTTCTCTACTATTCGATCCATAAACACTAAAACCATACAAGTTAATATTATGAGTATCTTACAATTGGTATCAAGAGCCAAGGTTTCATCTTAGGACTTGGTTTCTCTTGAATTTTTGATTGGTTTTGTGGTTTATGTTGGGGTTCGACTTGCTTTTTATATTTCTCATAGTTTTCTCCATAGTTTGATCTTGTTTGTGGTTAAGGTTGTTAGAATCTTTCACTACTAAAGCCTACCTTGGTCCTTGGTTTAGTCATATCATCAAATCCGTGGCTGTTTTGAATCTATTCGTAGGTTTTTATTTTGATATAAGGTTGTACTTTCGGGTTAAAAATGGTCTTTTTCAGCTTACCTTGGTGATTAGAGTGCTTATTTCATAAGCTTAGGACTAATTTTGGGGCTGATTTGGTGATTTTCGAGGGTTTTGTATGAGTTGTTCTTGGTGGCGATTAACTTTTCTGCAGATTGTTCTTGTTAGCGATTATCTCTGGTTCATTTTGGCAGTATTGTTCAAAAAATAAAAAGAAAGAAGAAAACGACAAAAAGGACGATAATGATGGTTTCGTCTTAACTGTAGCGTTTAAGTCCCTATGCCAGCGATTATCTGTGGCGATTATCTCAGACTTGTAGTTAGCACTTATCTCTGGTAGTGTTTAACTTTCAAGATGGCGTTTATCTTTCATTAAATTAAAACAGTCAGCAGTCACCTTCACATGGCGATTAACTCTTTATAATTTTAAGTGGCGATTACCTTTGAAGATTTCAAAAATCACTTTTGAACCAACATTAACAAACAAGATCTCATAAACGTTCCATATATTCTCAAATATTTACGGATCTATAAAGATCTCGTGTGATTGAAACTGTTATCATCATAGATCTAAGAACAAGAAAACGAAAAGAAAACAAGAAAAAGAAACGAAAAACATCAAACATAAAGGAAAGATCTCAGTTTTCTTGTTACGAATATCATTTCAAGTGTACTTTCATTCGTATACAATACACATCATAGATCCTTTGAGAAGCCTACACCTCTTTTATATCCGAATACTACAAAGAAATAACCAAAACAACTTTGTTTCAATTATCTATACTACTTATAATGGAGGAATGACTCTCTCTCCAAAATATTCATATGTACAAAAAATAATGCATGATTTACAACACTTTAAAGCAAACAATTTTCATAATTACAACAACCAATGCATGGTGTACAACAAAAATTAGCACAGAACGAAATTCAGACCAAAATCCTTACAATTATACATTAAATAGCATTAAAAACACCCCTACACCCAATATTACAATCATTTAAAACACAAAACACAAGTATGTAAAGCACAATGATTTTAAGGTCAACAATCTATTCAACACATATAATTAATACACTAATTAATTCACCCCTTCACCAAAATATACAATCATTTAATCATAATGTACAAGCTAATCAAGCTACTAAGCCAAGTACTTAAAAGTAAAGCCATTAGGCTCGGCACAGTGGTCAGTCGACCGGATCGGTCGCCCCTGCGCTGACCGAGTCGCCGCCACTGCAACCACAAGATCGATGAAGGTCATACGTTAATAAAGATGAATCTGTGTGGTTTTATACTTGCGTGTATGCGGAGAAGTGTGACATGTGTTTCATTTTTTTGAAGTGAAATGTGATAGAACATAGATGATTTTTTTTTTTTTTTTTTTTTTTTTTTTTTTTTTTTTTTTTGAGATATAGGGACGTACTTTGACTGTGAATGAAATAAGGTGATGGATTAAGGCTATGGATGTATTTATATAACCCTAAAAAGATTATGGTTTCATCAAGTGATGGGCTTTATAACTTGTTGGATTATAGTTGGACTATACAATCCGAAAATTTGGACTAATATGGGCTGTGAAATGGGATTGATGTGCAATAACCGAATTTTTTGGTTAATAATGGGTTACGAAAGGTTCCAAAGAGTGATATTGATCAACTAATAAAAGATGATGCATTAATGACTTGAGCTATTTATTTTCACGCAAAAAGTAATGATTTGTTGCGCTATATTATTGATAATATATTTATAATGTTATTTTTTTAGATTTATTTGAAAACGTAATAAGCTGATACGTTGTTATTGTATAAGTCTTTTTTTAATATGTGGTTAGTTTATTTGGATCATTATTTATTTGTGTTGGTATTGTGTGTATAAGTTTTTTAAATATTTTTGTGAAACGTGAACATTTTTGTCAAATAAAACATAATATCAATAAACAAATTTATGTATAAGATATCTAGAGCTAATCTTACTAGAAAATGCTAAAAAAATGATATATAACTATTATTGCTTAAATTTATTTTAATTTAAATTATTATTCATTTGTATGGTAATTGTTATAAAAAATAAAAAAATGTAATCTAACAATATTTGCTCGCCACAAAATATAGTCACAGGGTACCCGCCGCCGCATCGCGCGGGTACCCTGCTAGTCTCTTTCAATCGGTGTATTTAAAACAAAAACATAACTGAATACCCAACGAGATCTCAGTTTGGTCTTGGAGTGTTTCTCATGAGAACTCAAGTACGTCAAAGAACTTTTAGCACATAAGACCAACTCTTCATAGATCCTTATCGAAGACACAAGCTTCGTTTAATATCCGAATAACCATAAAAGAAAAACAAAGACCTTAAGTCTTCATCTTTCTTTTGAATCGGTTTAACACAAAAACATAAGATCAAGATCAAAACAAGCCTTGCCCGTGTTTGGTTTCTGCTCGGATTAAAAAGATTAACAAGGTGTGATTGACTTCTGTTATTCGTGTAGTAGAAGAACAAAGGATTAAAGGTTGTGTTTTCTGTGTGATTCGGATTCGTTAAAAGGAGAAAGGGACGATTTTTTTTGGCTGCCAAAGTGTTATGACTGCGTATGTTTTGTGATTAGGGTTTGTATTAAGTGGGATGAGTTACTTTTTATACAGCGTGAGATTAGGGTAGGGTATAAGATTAGTGTTGGGCTGTTGATTATGTTAAGTGGTCGTGGGTTGGAATCAGATCTTATTGGGCTGCGTGAGTGTGTTTATGTTTTATTTTGGGCTTGATCTACACTTCGTCTGGGCTGCTAATCAAAGGGAAGATATTTGTGGACTGTTATGATGTGCTTTGGCTGATATACTCTCACAAAACCAAATGCATTTGGCTAAATGATTTAATTGCTAGCTAATATTTATGGTGATTGCTATTAGCTAAAATATCTGGGATATAATTCTCAAACAACCATATTGATTGAGCTTCGTTAACACGAGATTGAGATTTGTTTTGGATTGTGATATTCTCGAGTTCATTGAGTATACTCACGGGGTTTATTCGGTTCTCACAGACGAGTGTTGTCTGAAACTCACGGCAACTTGTATAACTTGCTAGTGATTAATTCACCACTTCTACTCACTTCAACCAAACCGAATCAATTCTTCGGCGTTACATGGTTTCTTCTTGATTTTGTAAAATCCCGCGAAAGAAACTATTTCTCGGTTTAAGTCATAGAATTGTAAAATCCCGTGAACGTTTACATCAAGTTTACTAAATCAGATTCTGTCATCTGGGAGATACTCAAGTTGTACGACATGGACGATGAACTTAAGATTCACAACAAAGTACAACTGACAAACGCTTCTGATCAGACAACCGCTTTCAAGTCAGATTATGCTGAGATGGAATCGTCATGCTCGAATTCTCAAGAGAAAGAGTTTCTTCAGCCACAAAAATTGTTCAATAACGCAGAGAAAAGCTCCATTGAATGTTTCCGACTACCTCATTCACACCTCTCAGTACTTTTTAAGGGAACTGAATTCATAAGGGGATATGAACGTGCATTTGCAACACTCTTTGGTCAAGATGTTCAGATCTTCACAGACACAATGATTCTTAACTTAGATCAATTGCAACAACAACTTGACCAAGGAATATCTACCAAAACTGGATCCATGGCTGCTCTTAGTGTACTCTACAAACAACTCCAAGTATTCTTTGATTCTAAATTCACTCTGGAGTATGACTATTACAGTGAGATGACTAAAAGCTGTTTTGCTAAACACACGGGAAGTGAGGTTGACACGTTCAGAGATACACTCATCCAACTCATGGGTGATGTTCAGAAGTTCATTAAGGAAAGAGCACAGCTCAGACATTTGAATGACGACAAAGTGAAGGCAACCTTGATGCAAGCATGTGATGGTATCAATGACTTGGGTAAAGCTTCGGATGTTGGGTCAGTTGTCACAATGCGCAAAGGATCAGAAACTGATAAACTTGACACTACCAGCAGTTTAGTGACTCCAGTCACCCATGGCATGGATGCAGATCTTAGACCAGTTAATGAACAAATGTCATGCGCTGAGGTACCTATAACTAATCAACAAAATGTGCTCTCTAATGAACAGCAGCATACTAATCAAATCAAACTCACTTATGACACAAATTTGTTGGAAAAGACTGATAGCAATACCATGTCTAATTCAACAAACATGAGTCATAAAGGGGGAGAAAGTGATCAGGATGCTGAACGTGATGGTTTGTTAAGTTCTGTGTTTACGGCTGATGCTTTTAAATCAAATGATATGGCTGATAAAGAAGTTTTTAATGAACTTTCAAAAAGATTTTTACAGCTTGAAAAACATTGTATTTCTCTTGAAATTGCAATGCAACAAAAGGAAGAAAGTCTTCAGATTAACCAACCATGTAAAAATTCAGAACTTCCTGATTTCCGTGAATTCTTTATGATTAATGATTTGAAAGCTCAGCTGGAAACAAAGAACTTGACAATCAAAAACCTGAAAAGACGTATTACTGAGATGGGTGATATGTGTAATGAAGTTAAGGCTAAACATGACTGTGCTGTTATTGAATTGGAACAAAATGTGGCTAAGTTACTTGTGGAAAATGAGTCTTTGAAAGTGAATTGTAAAAATCTTAATGAGACAATCAAAGAAACGAGAACTAAGACGATAGAACAAACAAATTCTTTGATTGCCAAAAATGATGAATTCAAAGCTCAATTTCAGAATATGGGTTTCATAGTTGCAGCATTAAAAAATGAGCTAAGAAAAGCAAC
>LBNU01016066.1:97962-135870 GCA_014162995.1 Artemisia annua
AAACTGCTAAATCAGTAGAGACTAGGAATAACGTTAAGTCTTCCACTATGCTTAAAACGCTTAGCAATCCTAGATCTTGCCAAAAGTGGATGCCAACTGGTAGAATTTTTAAGAACGTCGGACTTAAGTGGTTACCTACCGGAAAGTTGCTCACTAATGGCAATACCATGGTTGATCGTGAAACCCCTAAGGGTTTGGATACTGTTGTCACTAACCCATATATATGCAATCAAGTTTGTGATGTTAGTGCAGGTAGTCCTTACTCAGTTGCAGGTACATCAATCATTCACTATATGAGAAAACTCAAAGTCTGGAGCCCTAAAGCAATCATTTCTCCAGCTTCAAGAGTTTTGGAATGTTGATGTTGATGCATGTGCTTTATGACGTCTGAATACATCAGTTCATGCCTCATTCTTCAATGACTATGACGTCTGAATACATCAGTTCAGGCCTCGTTCTTCAATGACTATGACGTTTGAACACCGCAGTTCAAGCCTCGATTCTCAATTTCATCATGATGGTGTCTGCTGACAACACTTCAGGCCCCGTTCTTCAATGAAAAGAAAGATGTACGATTCAGTGCGCCTTATCTTCGGAAGAAGAGAAATCTTCTTGGTTTTGATCATCTTCAACAACATGCTTTATGCTTTCTCCATGTTCGTTCATTCATCAAGTAGATATACCTATCTTTGATCAAATTCTTATACACTTGGTCAATCAAAAATTACAACCTCGTTTGCAATTTTTGAGAGGGAGAAGGGTGAATGAAATACATGATTGATAGTATTTTTATTCACTTACTACATGATGATTGATGCTTGAAGAATGGTCATTCGACTCTCCTTAGACACCTAATGCTCCATTTACTAAGAATGACTGGGATTTATGTTTGATGAATACTTCCAAGCTTCAAAGATTGTTGAACATCTAGTTTCTGAAGCTCCTTCTTCGGTTTATGTTGGCACTTGGTTCATCTTCTTCCATCTCCATTGAGCAAGATGCACTAGTTTGAAGTATTTCTCAGAATACTCATGAAATCCAATCTCCAGTTATTCTTCAAGGTGTTGATGATGACTATCATGATAATGAAGCTGCACATGAATAATGATCCGTCTTCTGGTATTCCTTTCCCATAACCGGACTCTGAAGAATCCCTTTCTACATGGATTGTTGTTCCTTCTAATGTGCACTCTGTAAATCAACCACAAAAATATAAAGGAAAATGTCGGTTAAGAATTTGGAAATGGAATGTCAAGTGATCACAGAGTTTATTTGGTATTCGTTATTTGAGATTGAAGTGAAATTTCATGGGTAAGTGTACTTAGTATCTTGATGATCCTTGTTCGAGCTTTTAATCTCTACATTGACGAAGATTTGGATATCTATTTATTTTGGTGATTCTTCTCTTCTATTACCACAAAATAACTATCACATTCAGTATCACAACTCACACGGAGTTGTCGATAATCAAGAGGTGATGTACGTCTTATACTTGATGGTTGGTTGGTTGAAGAGTATAAATTACTTAGGGATTCGATGTTGCATGAAGTCTCTACACCGCTCTTTGTCATACATTGGTGCAAGTTTAAGTCACAAGAACGGGGAATTCTACTTCATTTTCAAGTTGGGAATATCGGGTTTACGTCATAATGTGGTCATAGCAATAGCCGACTGAATATAAGGGTTGATAATGATAGTCAAAGAGTGTTTCTGTAGCAGTTGATTCTCACAGGATACATCTAAGCAAATGATTTTTCTTCTCACAAAATTTCAAGTTGTATGTGCATATAATGTGTGGCTGATTCTGAAGTATCAAAACTAGCAAAGGGGAAGGAGACATACATCGGAACGCACAACGAGTACACGTGATGAGCTTTATACTTCTTCCTAATTGGAATTATTCCGGGAAGTTAAATGTCATAACCGCAGAGAAGATCAGTGTTCTAACTCGTTCTTTTGGTGTATTATTCCACCTACGTGGGGGAAGAGATGTAAGAAACACTATCTGATGATAAAAGAGGTACAAGTGTGCTTCAGGTTTTTGAGCTTCATATAATGAGACTGATTGCATCATTTCAACTACTTGGGGGAAGTGGTCTCTGGATACTTTTGGTACGCATTACTTCAGCCTTTCAGCTGGAAGAAAGATGAGAAGAACTATTTAAGCGTGAGATGATACTTTGCTGAGCTACCAAAGCTTCATAATGAGGAGGCTAAAATTCGACGATTTGGTGGTGCCTAGTGATTAACTCAGCTGTGAGAGTCTAGTGATTTGTTAACTATTAGTGTTTGGTGAATTGTTGTGACTTGAGTCGTTTCGATTAGTCTGAATGTAATTTGACGTTGTGAGTTAAATGCTTACAACTTGACTTATTATGATCGGACCTATTGTAACTTGACTCGTCACGACTTGACACTTATTGCTAATTGTGACTTATCCAAGATCTCACTCTAAGTCTAACTCGCATATTACATCTTTCGGTTTCTTTTGTTGACTTTAGTAAAATCCCGGGAGAGAATCGATCTCTCGGTTTAAGTCACAAGAGTTGTAAAATCCCGTTTAAGATTATATCATGGCAACTAAGGCTTCACACTATCATTCAGGATCCTCTAAAACTTTGGTGGTGAAAGTTTATGAGTGATTGCTCAGGGCTCAAGAATTTCATGAATGAGTTTATCGGGATAGTTAGATTCGGGAACTACCAGGTTGACACACGTATGGGGTATGGAGATTATGTCTCCGGTGACTGAATAAATTTCCAGGGTATACTACGAGGAAGGACTTGGGCACAGCTTGTTATCTGTTGGTCAACTTTGGAATTCCAATCTCGAAGTAGCTTTTAGTAAACACACGTACTTGATCAGAAAATTGGATGGTGTTGATCTTCTTCAAGGCAAACGTGTCACTATCTTGTACACCATCTCGATTTGACATGATGTAGTCCTCTCACATCTACTTGTTGACTAAGGCCTCAAAGAACCAATCGTGGCCATAGTACCTTTGTGTTAATGACTTGCACTTTGGTACCATAAATGATCCTCCTCTTTGTATCTTGAACAACGTTTACCGAGACTATTGTTCACAAAAGGATAATCTTTGTTCGACTAGTCAACTGCGCTAATGCAAGAAGTATACCCACTAAACCCAATAATGTCAACACCAGCGTGGAAGGTCCTCTTACCATACAAATGGCAGTCACTAAAGTTGTCATTAAATTCTTCGTTGGTTATGCTACAGATCATAAGGGATACCGAATCTACTACTTACAAACTCGACAAGTCTTGGAATCAGTTCACATCACATTCTATGAGCTGTCTGAGCAAATGGCTTCTGTACACGTCAGTTCAGGACCCGCACTTAACAATTTGACACATGGATCAATTTATTCAGGTTTTGTACTGTTTACCACTCCTGCATGTACCTTATGTACCCTCTACCGATAGGATTTGGAGATCTTGGCTAATCTAATGGTTGATGAATGTTTCGAGCCACCAAGTGGTGATACACCGGTACCACCAGCCATTGCAGCTCATGATCCAAACGATCAAAATGGTCCATCTTGTTCTACTTCAATGGCTCAAGACGCTCCATCAGCAAGTCATTCATCAACTTCATCATACATACAATCTCCTTCCGTACATCAAGGTACTGCAGTCGACGAATCGTTTGAAGTAAATCCATCTGTTCCACCTGGTGTTGCTCTGTTCTAAAACATATTTACTCCTGAATCTTCATCTAAGGCTTCTTCTTCAAGAGATCTTAACACAAGCACATCAGTTTCCTACTCACAACCGGTGACCACACGAAGTGATCTGAACACACATGCCTTGTGGTGCTTTTATAATTCCATACTATCCAAAGCCGAGCCTAAAGATTTTAAGATTTTCATATCAAACGAAATGTTGGTTTAATGCGATACAAGAAGAATGACATGAATTCTATCAACTTTAAGTATGGGAATTGGCACCATCTCCAGACTGTGCAATGATTGTAGCTCATTAGATGGATCCTTAAAGTGAAATCTAATGAGCATGATGACGTTCTGAATACAAGGCAAGGGTTACTGCTAAGGGTTATCATCAAAAGTTCTCCAGTGATGTGGTGGAGCTTCACGTCGCAATGACAGAGTTTCAGCTTGCAGATTTCTTCTCTAAAGAACAGTTTCGATTTATTCCCCAGCAACTTGGTTTGGAGAATCTCATGCCAGTATCACTCAAAAGTCTTCAGGAGGTGAATGAGGAGTAATGGATTCGCTTCAAATATCCTTCTATATATTTTAAAACACAGAAAAGAAAAATACAAAAATTTAAAACCTATAAAATCCATAAAAATCAGAAAAACCAGAAAATACCAAAAATATAGTTTCTCTTAGGCATGTCTTCTGGCATCGATAACATTTACGGTCCTAGAAATGTCATTTAATAATGACATGGGTCTTTAAATGATGTTCGAACAGGAGTTCAAAAAGTTTTCCAAAACATGCCTAATATGGCTTGTAGTTATTTTAGACTGTAACCCGTTCGTAAAATTATTGCTTGCTATTACTTCAGATAGCAACCCGTTTTTTTCAAAATGAGGAAAACACGTCGCCATAAAGACGGTTATTCCTAACAACGGATGAATTTCATCCGCGCATGGATTACTTTTCACTGTGTGCGGCCCATCCGAAATGTTGTACGCTTCAGTGCAACCTTTCTAGCGAAAGAAGAGAAGTCTTCTCTCATCCCAAAATCTCTTTCTTCTAAAATTCTTCAAAAGAGATTTTGTGGTTTACAAGGTGGCTATCAGACTTAAATTTTCTCAAATACCTTGCCACTCAACTTAATGACTACTAAACGTTATATTGAAAACGGGTCATTAATTGAGGGGGAGCGTATTTGCTCAAAATTTCTGCACCTTTAAAACCTTTGTGCACCAGCAGCAGTGAAATTCAAAAAGTGTCTCAAAATCAGTAAACGTTTAAACTATTATCACATGTTCTCCAAAGTTTTCTCTAAAAGCATTTAAATCAATTGGGATCACAAAATCTCAAAAGATTTGAAATTTTATGATCGGGGGAGATAATGTGATTTAAATAATGAAATCTGATTTAAAAGTGATGTTTTTGGACTTTAAAAGTGATGTTTTTGGACGTTAAAGGAGGTTTTTGGACTAAAAAGGTTCGCTCTCCCGTATGTGTTTCCTTATCATAAACAATTTGAGAGAATTTTCAATGATTTGGTTATATGGCGATTGTGGAAAGATACCAAAAGACCGACCAATTTAATTTAATGCATGGAGTTATAAGGATGGTAAGGTTAGGTATATGTTCCCATGATCCACCAGAACCGGAGGGATCTTCCCAGGGACAATCCAATAGATAGATTAGAAGTCCTTAGGAATGATTGAAAAAAGGAGAAAAGTGAGAAAGGGAAGAGTGCCGACTGAGACTGAGCTAGGACTGGAACAAACCCAACAAGGTTCTAGTAATGAAGTCTCGGTAAGCACTGAAGGGGTTGAAGAATTAAAAAGAAATGAAATGAGAAAGGGTGAAAAGAAATAGCCCTCCAATTATTCAACCTTAGGGCAGAAACCGGGTTCAATTCATATGCTACTGATTGTTACCAAGGTAACATCGGTATTGAAGAAAAGACGTCATGGACCCAGTGACGCACTGCACTAAACCTTCCAACCACTCAAGTTCTCTTAAACGAGCTTGTTTCATTCTCACGGGGAACCGGTGTAAACTTTCGACTTGTCTCTTAGAGCTAGTTGATATTGAAACAGGAGACCCCTCCCTAGTCTCCGAATAGGATAACCAAATGTGCACTTATCGAGTCTAGAGCCAAGAGATGCATCAAAAGATCTCATAGGAACACTTGATACTTCTACACTGGTTGTTCAACATTAAGGACACTAGTTGTAATATTTTGATTCCTACGCAGATCTTAGCAATCTGCCAAGAACACTTATGAGGGAATATACATAAATATTTCCCAGTGATTGAGTGGAAACTCCTGCCAGGGTCAACATCAAACAGCCCTGACAGCAGGTCATTTCGGTAATCTCTTGTGGATTACACTTAGTGTTTATGGTGGTGTTCCAAAAGGTCTACAGTCGTGAGGTGACCTCCAGCGACTCACCTAATCGTTGGTGTACTTCGGTATGTCAGTGAAAGCCCTTTCGGGGGCATCCGATTAGGAACGGCCTTGGTAAGGATTATAGAAAGTCTTCACACTATGCTGTTGACGATCTCGAAGTCCGAACTTGTAAGTGCCGGTATGTTTATTACTAACCAAGTTTTATGCAGCTCAACATACCAAACTTATCATGATCACCACCATCACTCTAGTTCCACATGCTCATACCAACATCTAAAAGGAGCCGTCAGAAATGTTCAACCATGGAAATCTACTCAACTAAGATGTATGGGCATGTTGGAAAGGCGTATTCACACCAGAGACAAAGAAGACGACGATTGATGCCGATTGCTGAAAAGATGCCGATTCATCATCTCATGCTTGCACTTCAACATCAAATCTAAAGAAATCATGATCATGGAATGGGCTACAACTATGCTTCCACAAACTCTGATACAGAAGATCATGATCCAGAAAAGTGTAAGCATGACAACACAAAGACTATTACAACATCACAAAGAGACACATCCACTCAAAGATAACTTGAAGCTAATTATTTGGATGAAGAGCGAAGAGCAAAGTCAAAGATCATCCTATATATCAAAGAAGTCATCTTGAGTCGTTTATCAATGAAGAATCAACAACTACGAGCTACAAAAGAATCTACAAAGATCTCAATGCAAGAATTCAAGATTTAATTTCGGGGTGACCTCCCTTAGGGGGAGATTGTTAGGAATACGATTTTTGTATAAGAAAGATTCGGTCACCCCAAATACGATTAAGCATTGTTTAGCTCGTAGTATTTATAATAGTTAGTAAAACATAGATTAGAAGTAGTTAGTATTCGCGGAGTCGGGTCGGGTCTTTACCCACTGTCAGCCCGATCCGCAGCCCAAGTGGCAACCAACTCATGTACATATAAAAGGCCCTCTCCATCCTTGGAGAGGGTGCACCTCTCATAATCTATTTTCTTTTTTTTTGGTTTTCTCTCTTGGTGCCATCTTCTTTCTCTCTCTACTTTCTCTCTCTAGATTTCTTCTTCTTTTCTTTCTTCTTGAAACGATCCAACCATGTACACCATACGAGTTTGATGATATGTGATATCTTACAATATAAATCCTTCATTTGTTGATACTTTAACTTCTGTAGACCTTTGTATCCTCGACCTTTCAAATAACTCATCATATAATTCCTTTCTTGAGCTTTTGTCATTGATCTTCTTGGTTGAACAAAAATCTCTCTTTCTTTTTCCAATTCAGCATCAAGTTCTGCTTGTAACTCTTTAGCAGCTTCTACATCTGTAGCTTCTTGAAAAGCCCTTATCTGTGCCAAAGTGAATTCCTTCTTCTTCTTCTTTTTCTCTGGTTCTACCAATACTCCTTTTCCTTTGTCTTTAGGATCAACTTCTTGAGTAGGCTGAGAAGAAAGTTGCAGATCTTGAGTGTGTTCAACTCCAGGAATGACAATACCTCCAGGTCTGGATATATTTAACATAATCTGAGCTATGGTCTCTTCATTACTGTTAGTAGGTTTTATTACCTCTTCTTCCTGAACTGGATTGGATGGACCCACATCTTCTTCAAAGTCTAAGGTCCTTGGTGTGACTAAAAATTGTCTCACAGTACCTTGATGAGCAGTACGTTGATGAACAACACCTTGAGCAACTTCAGTACCTTCCAAATCCAACTCTTCTGTATCACCACTTCTGACTTGAATATCAGCTTCTTGAAGATTTATTTGCTCAGTCTCATCACTCTTTCTTTCAACAGTATCTTGATGAGGAATGTGTTCTTCAAGTGGTGTTTGTGGAATATTAAGACCAGAATTAACATCTTCCATATTGAGATCAGCATCTTGATCAACAGCATCTTTATTCAAAATAGTATCTTGATCAAGAACAGTATTTTCATCAACAACATCTTCATTCAGATTCACATCTTCCTGATTCCTCCCCAATGTGAATGAAGATAGCTTCCTTAGCCTCCTCTTCTTAGACTTAGAAACCTTTTGAGGCTTCTGGAGACCTTCTGGATGTTGTTGAATGAGAGACTGAACCAATTTCTTTAACCCCTTATATTTCTTTTGTAGCTTTGCCATAGCAGTAGCTTGAACATCATAAGCTCTCTTCAATATCCTTAATTCTCTTGTTAAGGCATAGTTATCCAGAACTTCCTCTTGAGTAGATGCTTCCTCATTAGCCATCACTCCCTCATCTCCTCCAGATGTTTGAGAACCATCTGTGAGAGTATAATCATTGGGGGCGGGTGGTTGATTTACACCATGATCTGAATCTTCAATAGCAGTACCTTGCAGAGAAACAGTCTTTTCCCTTGAAGCAGTATGTTGGGAAACTTCATGAACTGGTGAAGAAACAACATGTTGAGAAGCATCTTCTCCCTTTGAGATGGATTGCCCAGTAGGTTGAGAATCATCTTGAGCTTGAGATGGAGTAGAAGCAGAGTCTGAATGTTCAGAAGCATTTTCTGAATCCTCATGATCAGCATCTCTAACAGCTTGTGCTACCTCCAAAATGTGAGCAGTGAGAGGTGTATTCCTACCAGAAAATTTTGCACTCTTGGTAGCCATAAAAGTGAACACCTTGTCAGGAAGGGTAATGGATGGCAGAAAGTTTTGAGGTTTAGGAACACCCTCAAGCTGTTTGTTCAGAAATACTTAAATGAACCTGGGATACATCAAAAATGGTTAACCATGCTTGATGTGTTTGTGCATACCATCAAGGATCATCCAAGAGAAATTGAAAGGCTGATTTGTAGCTAACCCCACCAATGCAGATGCTATGGATTGACTAAACTCATTCCAAGCAGTACTTTTGTTGCTTAGACAATGAAGAAGTACATGTATGAGATACTTCCAGTGTGGGCTAAATAAAGGTTTTTCAAAGGTGAGTTTAGTAAGTGATCCCTCATACCCAATGTCCCTAAGTGTATCCCAAAGTACTTGTTTATCAAATCGAACAGTACCTTCTTCATCATGAAACATAAGATCTTCTCTTATGCTAGCCTCTGTAATGCGAATAGTATGCCCAGCAACCTTAGCCGTAATAAAGGAGATATCTACTTCCTCCCATCCAGATTTAGCCGTAGCCCAAAACTCTTGAATCCAGGGTCCAATAATGTCAGGATTAACCAAGATAGCATAACTGATTGAAGACCCAGTGAGAAAATCAATGATAGCGTGAAATCAACATTCAATTCCGTCTTGTCCAAATTAGCTATCATATTGTGACGATTGCAAGTGGAACGAGCCATTGTTTGATGATTGGAGAATAGTTAATAGTGCGGCGAGGGTTAATTTGATGAAATGTGCGATGGCAAAATGGATAAGTAATAAGAAAAGAGAAAAAGCCGGGAGGGTAAGGTATTTATGGGTAAAATTTAAAAAATCAAAGCCCAATAAATGCATATACCGTTATTTTTGGTTTTTATTCCTTTCCAAACAAACGAATTGACTTTTACCTCACTTATGTTACCGTTGGAACAGTAGCAGTACGTTCCACATCAGCAAAGCAGTACTTTCATTATAACCGTTGGAGCAGTACTTTCATCATCAATAACCCATGAGACTATCTTGCCTATAAAAAGAGCCTTCATTCACACTTTTCTTCATCACAAAAACTTATCTTCATCTCAAAAATCCTAACTTCATTATGAGTAACTTCCCAATGATATACATCTCTTCTGATGACTCCAGTGACTCAGAGATCAAGTATTACTCTGACTCTGATTCTGATTCGAATCAAGGATGGAGTAGTTACTTTCCACCAATTGCATCAACTTCAACCAACCAGAAACCTAAGAAAAAGGTTTCAACTTCTGCTCCAGCCACATCACTATCCAAAGAACTGCCACAAGCTTTGACCCAAGCTCTAGAGTCTGCCTTGAAGAACATGAAGGTTCCTGTGGAAGAGAAGCATGCACGACCAGAGAGACCTCCAAAGCAAGTGCTTTTCCTTGCTTGCCCAAGAAAACAATCTTCTTTTGATGAAAAGAGAAAGAATGCTCAGAAGGCAAAGCACAACTATCAGGGAAAAGGAAAAAGGCCTATGGAGTAGTTTGTGTAGGGTGTAGGTTGGGTAGGTTTGATGTAGGTTGTCATGATGATGTATTTTGTTTTGTGTCTGTGATCTTTGAATGATGTAACCACTTCTGAAGTTAATGAATAAAATCTTATTTTCTGTTGAATGATATATGTAGCCTCCCCTCAAATTATGAGTAACTACTAATGCCTCCCCTCAAAAGTAAACTAATAATTTATCATACCAATACTTACCACCAAATGCTTAAATCTTGAAACATCAAAGCCTTTTGTGAGTAAATCTGCTACATTATCATCTGTGTGGACCTTGACAACATTAATGAGTCTGTGCTCATAACAATCTCGAATTAAGTGATGCCTAATTTGTATATGCTTGGTCTTGGAGTCATAAACAGGATTCTTCACAATACAGATTATACTCTCATTATCAATGTTGATAGGAGTATTCTTGAAATTGAATCCATAGTCCAAGAGTTGATTTTGCATCCACAACACTTGTCCACAACAACTTGCAGCTGCAACATATTCTGCTTCAGTAGATGAGGTAGCTGCAATTGTCTGTTTCTTACATTGCCATGAAACCAATCTTCTACCAAGATATTGGCATCCTCCAGTGGTTGATCTTCTATCATAGTTATCTCCAGCATAGTCACTATCTGAAAAAGCTTCCAAGTGAAAAGGGGACTCCTTAGGATACCACAATCCTAACTTAGGTTGATGCTTGAGATAACCAAAAATCCTCTGGACAACATTCATATGGGAAACCTTGGGTGAAACTTGATATCTTGCACATAAACATACATCAAACATGATATCAGGCCTTGATGCAGNATTGTCTGTTTCTTACATTGCCATGAAACCAATCTTCTACCAAGATATTGGCATCCTCCAGTGGTTGATCTTCTATCATAGTTATCTCCAGCATAGTCACTATCTGAAAAAGCTTCCAAGTGAAAAGGGGACTCCTTAGGATACCACAATCCTAACTTAGGTTGATGCTTGAGATAACCAAAAATCCTCTGGACAGCATTCATATGGGAAACCTTAGGTGAAACTTGATATCTTGCACATAAACATACAGCAAACATGGTATCAGGCCTTGATGCAGTTAAGTACATAAGACACCCAACCATAGATCTGTAGAGCTTGACATCCACTGGTTTTCTATCTTCATCTTTACCAAGTGAATTTGAAGATTTAATGGGTGTGGTGACTGGCTTGATAGTACTGAGATTAAACTTCTTAAGAATGTCAGTGACATACTTATCTTGACTTATAAAGATACCAGTACTTGATTGTTTAACTTGTAGCCCCAAAAAGAAAGTTAATTCACCCATTGAACTCATTTGAAATTCTTTCTGCATGAACACTTCAAACTCTTTCACCATGGACTGTTTCATAGCCCCAAAGATAATATCATCCACATACACCTGAACAAGCATGATATCCTTTTTGTCTCTTTTAATAAACAAAGTCTTATCAATAGCTCCTCTCCTATAACCATGTTGTAATAGAAAATTTGAGAGTCTTTCATACCATGCTCTGGGAGCTTGATGAAGTCCATACAATGCTTTGACAACTTTGTAGACTTTGTTTGGATGTTCAGGATCTTCAAAACCAGGAGGTTGTTTAACATATAGCTCTTCTGTAATCTTGCCATAAAGAAAGGCACTCTTGACAACCATTTGATAAACTGGAAATCCCATGTAAGAGGAAAAAGCAAGGAATAATCTTATTGCTTCAATTCTTGCTACAGGAGCAAATACTTCATCATAATCCACTCCCTCTTCTTGTCTATAGCCTTGTGCAACCAATCTTGCTTTGTTCTTGATGACATTACCTCGTTAATCTCTTTTGACTCTGAAGACCCATCTTATACCAATTACCTTCATGCCATCAGGTAAATCACATAAGACCCAAACCTCTTGAAGCTTAAATTGTAGAAGCTCTTCTTGCATAGCTTCAACCCAGCTTTCTTTAGTTAAAGCTTGAGCTATATTCTTGGGTTCTTCTTGAGAGATAAAGCAAGCAAATAAACATGTCTGTTGGTCCTTATGATTCATCCTGTTTTGTTTGTAAACAAAGCTAAGCAAAGCATTGTGGGGCTTAGTGATACTCTTAGCTTTGGATCTTGTAAGAACACCAGAAGTAGGAGAACCAATAATTTTGTTTGCAGGATGATTCTTATGTACTCTTGAAGTGTGAGTTGTTGGTACTATAAGATCATCTTCCAAATTTGTGAGATCAGGACCTTGTTGAGAGAAAATTCCTTCTTCTTGCAGCTCATCATCTGATTCTTCAAAAGGAGGCATGGATGGACCAGGAAAATCATCAGTATTGGTCCAAGTGTTGGAATTGCCTTCCCCAGAAGTTCTGTCAAATTGAGCAGTACTTTGATCCAAAGTACTGGGATCCAAAGTGCTGTTGTCCAAAGTACTGTTAGATGAATTTGTAGATTTTCCCTTTGTCTTCTCTGCTTCATAGGCTCGTCTTAGATCATCTTCATAGGACTTTGCAAGTGTTTCTTGAAAGAGCATCCTATGAGTTCATCTTGAATAGCTTGATCTTCATCAGAGATTATGGGAGCTGAGTTAACAGTACTTTGCTCCTTGTCAACAGTACTTTGCTCCTTGTCAATAGGAATAGATTCTGTATCAGGAACATCTGTAGGACTAACATTGACACCATGAACTATGAACTGTGAATCTTCTTCTTCTGAATGAACAACTCGATTCTCCTCCCTAACAGGCACATAGTTCATAGAAGGAGTTAACACATCAAGGTCAAACATCCAATCAGGACCATTACCTTTTTGGTTTGGCTGATCTTCAAGGAATTCAACATGTAGACAGTCTTGAACCTTCCTTGTAACCCTGTTATACACCCTAAAACCTTTACTATTGGTACAGTAACCCAATAGATATCCTTCATCTGACTTGCCATCAAACTTTCCCAAATTATCAATAGTGTTAAGGATAGTAAGAGGACATCCAAAAGGTTTCATAAAGCTGATGCTAGGTTTCTTGCCCATAAGTAACTCATAGGGTGTCTTCATCTGGGGTTTGGTGATAGAAACTCTATTCAAAATATAGCAAGCAGCACTTACTGCTTCAGCCCAAAACTGAATAGGTAAGAGTGAATCTGCAAGCATTGTTCTTGCTGCTTCTATCAAGGTTCTGTTCTTCCTTTCTGCAACTCCATTCTGCTGAGGAGTTCTAGCAATGCTAAACTCCCTCTTGATTCCTTTGTTGGCACAAAAATCATCCATAAGCTTATTTTTGAATTCAGTCCCATTATCACATCTAATACCTCTAACTTTGAGTCTCAATTGATTCTCCAGGGATATTATTAGATCATGAATAGCATCAAAAGTATCATCTTTAAATCCCAAGAAAAAGACCCAACTAAATCTACTGCAATCATCTGTCACAACTAAGCAGTACTTCTTCTTGTTGAAGCTTGAAACAGAAACAGGTCCAAGCAAATCCATATGCAACAACTCCAAAGGTTCTCTGACAGTTCTTTCCCCAAGCTTTTTGCATGAAGCTCTATGTTGTTTACCTTTCTTGCAGGCCAAACATGAGTGATCAGTCTTGAAAGTTTTGGAAGGTAAACCCCGAACTAGATTGCCTTTGACCAGCTTGTTGATATTCTTGAAATTCACATTACCTAATCTTCTGTGCCATAGATGTGCTTCTTCAAGTGTTGCCTTTGCAACCAAACATGTAGCTCTCTCAGTAGAGTGAATATTCTTCATATCTATACTATACACATCATTGGTTCTTGGTGCCCTCAAAACCACTAATTTATCATCTACAAATTTGAACTCAGGGGAGAGAATTAGACATTCGGTGTCAGTGAACAACACAGGATGCTTGGTATGTGCTTATTCACATACCTTTTATTCACCATTTTCAGGCTCTATAAGACCAAAAACTAACGTTAAACGCCAAAGATATCGTGTTTTTGTGTTTGTGACTGTGCAGGTAAGGATATTGCAAAAAACAACGTAGAAATCAACCAAAAATCCTAGAACGAGCACGAGATGTGAAAGAGAGTCTTAAAAGCCAAATCAAAGATGAAATCTACTTAAGAAAAGCCCGTGACGACAAATTTATCTCTGAACATGACCTAATCTTCTGTGCCATAGATGTGCTTCTTCAAGTGTTGCCTTTGCTACCAAACATGTAGCTCTCTCAGTAGAGTGAATATTCTTCATATCTATACTATACACATCATTGGTTCTTGGTGCCCTCAAAACCACTAATTTATCATCTAAAAATTTGAACTCAGGGGAGAGAATTAGACATTCGGTGTCAGTGAACAACACAGGATGCTTCTTGTCACAAATATGAGAAACTGATAAGAGATTGAACATTCTCAAAATCAATATTTCCAGTCTTGATAGTTCCTTTGCCAGTAATTCTCCCTCCAGTAGCATCATCCCCAAATGCAACTCTTCCTCCAAAATATGGCTTAAAATCTGACAGAATCTCCTTGTCTCCTGTCATGCTTCCAGAGCAACCACTATCAACAATTAAATGATCCTTAAGCTCCTCTTCTGGGTTGCCCTGCACAATAAGAAGAAAGTTAGTTTCTTTTAGGAACCCAAGCCATTACTGACTTGTGTTCCCCTTGTGGAGTCACATACTTAAATTCTTTAAGTATGTAATTTCCACTATTTTTGAAAACATGATCAATTACTTTCTTTTGTTCCAAAACTTGATCTGTGTTAGCAAAACAACTTTCTTGTTCAACAAATGTTTCCTTTTCACCCACACATTCAGAAAGTACTGGTTGTTCCCCAGCAGTACTTTCTTTCTTGACCCACATGGTTTTTACTTTTTGTTTTGAGGTCTGTGATTTAGATACTTTTTGAGTTGTAAGGCCTTTTAGATTTATGGAAATTGGTATCACAGCCAGGAACTCTAGGTATTCTTGTGGAACTCCTTGGTCTTACATTAACAGTACCTTGATTGGGTGAAAACTTCCTAACAGTACTTTGAGAGGGTACTGTTTGTGACTTACCAGTACCTTGAAAAGTGTTGCCTGAAGGTACTGGTGGTTTGGAAAAAGGTCTTTTCTGGTGAGGATACCTATAGGCTTTTGTGAAATTGCTATAGTTGACCCTACTTGAATAGTTCCAAACTGGTTTAATCTCTGCTGGCCTATGCTGAGCAGATTTAGTCTTTGGGTATTGATTTAAATATTCTGAACGAAAGTTACAATCTTTTATCAAGTGATTAGGACTATAACAAACAAAACATAATTTTGATTCATCAACCCAAATCCTGTTCGTTGAGGTTTATAGCCAAGACCAGTATGATTTCTAAGTGAATGATTAAAAAATTTTCTAAAGTTAGCAGTATTTTGAAAAGTATTTCGTGAAGGTACTGCTGAGTGACTAGCAGTTCTTTGAAAAACATTTGAAGAGACTGCTGGTTTTGAAAAGACTTTAGAAAACTTTTTATCATTATTTGCATTCCTTAAATCCCTAGCATTCCCTTTATGTATATCATTCTTAGGAATCTCAACTTTTTCTTCAAATGAACTTGGATTAGATTGACCCTTAAGCTTATTCCTAAACTCTAGATTGTCTACTCCAAAACAAGAAACATCTTTCCTAGGTGGTTGAAAACTTCCAGTGGTAGGAGGAACTGCATGATACCCCTCATCCTTCTTAAATTCAGGAGGTGTTGGGCCTATGGGTTCCTCATCACTAGATGTGTTTTCTTCTGAACAAGTTTCAAATTCACTAGTTGAGATTTCTTCTGAACTTGTTCCTTAGCACTAGGTGTGGTCTCATCTGAGCTACTATATTCAACACCATAACCTAGACCAGTTTTATCATTAGCTCGCCTTTGTTTTTCACAAAAACTAGCATGTGAAAGACCAGCTTCTTTCCAACTAGCAAGTTTTTCTAATAAAGCATCCATTTCTTTAGTCATCTTTTCTAATTCAGACACCTTACATCCTAACTTCCATTCACTTAATTTTAATTGATAGTCCTGTTGCTGATATTTTTCTGCCCAAGCTACTTCATTATTTTCATGTGTAATTATTTTGGCTTCTAATGACTCTAAAGTGAGTTGATAACCAAGTACTTCAGACCTAGCTTTATTATGTTTATCTCTTTCAGACACATAGTCATTAAGTAACTTTTGATAAACATCATTACACTTAGAGCATACCTCAGTAGCAGTGGGTGAACTTGGTGAAGTAGCTACCATAGCCAGCAGAACAGGTTCATCTTCACTTTCCATGCTCCAATCAAAGCCTCCAAGATCTTCATTTGAATCCAAAGCAGCATATCCTAGTTCCTCATCAAAAGTTGTGCTCCAATCAAATTCCTCCATTGCAATCATAGAGATAGTGACTGGTTCATCATCAAATTCAAAACTCCAGTCAACCTCTGATAGATTTTCTTGAGCCACTAATGCTTTTGGTTTAGGTTCAGGAACTTCCTTAATTTCAACCTTGGGTTTCTCAATCATCCTATTTGCTTGATATTTAGCAAACTTGCATTCCCTTGCAAAGTTACCAGTCCTTTGACAATTAAAGCATTCAATCTTAGACTTATCAAATGCTATACCCTGTTTGGCTTTGAAGTCAATGCCTTTTCCTGTTTTCTTCATGAACTTCTTGATCCTAGCAGTGATCATAGCAACTTGCCATCTGATGTCAATCTCTTCTAGATCATCTTCTTCAATTTGCAACAAATCTTCTTCATAGGTAACAGGAAAAGTGGCTTGCTGAGCAAAGAATGAGCATACAACATCATCACAATTGATGTTGNCTTTGAAGTCAATGCCTTTTCCTGTTTTCTTCATGAACTTCTTGATCCTAGCAGTGATCATAGCAACTTGCCATCTGATGTCAATCTCTTCTAGATCATCTTCTTCAATTTGCAACAAATCTTCTTCATAGGTAACAGGAAAAGTGGCTTGCTGAGCAAAGAATGAGCATACAACATCATCACAATTGATGTTGTTTGAGGGTGATGAAGTAGTAGTGGACATGGTTGTGTAAACACGCTGTTTGTCACCAACAGTACTTTGAACAGGATAAGCAGTACTTTTAGTGGAAGTACTGCTCTTGTTTTCAGAGGATGCAAAAGCAATGGTGTTTGATTTGGAATTAGTTTGACCATTCATCTCATGCTCATAGACCTTTAAGTTGTTGTAGAGATCATCAAAGTCCATAGAATCCAAACCAGGTTGTCCTCTGATCATAGTAGCAACCCACATGCCAGACTGATGGCAAACTCCTTAAGAATTTCAAGTTAGCATCTTCAACAGTTACTTCAGCACCATATAACTCTAGCATACTGAGTAGATTTTGGAATCTATCATAAGCAGCATCAAGACCTTCTCTCTCTCCAACAGTAAAAGTTTCAAACTGCTGCTTCAACAAATTTCTATGCATCTTCTTGGAAGCATCATTACCTCCAAACCTAGTCTTGATGGCAGCCCATAATTGTTTTGCATCCTTTGCATCATGGAACTTCAATAGGTGACCATCAGGAATAGCAGACAACGGTATGTTGAGAGCTTTGTCTTGATTCCTCTTGGCAGTAGCGGATAGTTGTTGCTTAGGTGGTTTAGGTTGTCCAGGAACTTCTACAGGTTCTTCAATAACCTGATTACCATTGACAATAACATCCCATAGTGCATGGTCTGTAATGGCAATGTACTGTCTCATCTTCATGCTCCATAGATCATACTCTCCCTTCTTGATTATAGGAATTCGAACAGTAGTGATGGATGGGATTGGTGCAGGTTCAGGTGTCGACATCTTGTAGGGTTTGTTTAGGAAATCGGTTTGGTTTAGGGTTTCTTCTTAATCAGAGTTTCCACACAAGCTCTGATACCACTTGTTGGATTGATATACTCTGACCAAACTAACTTATGTAGCTTGTTAAGGGCTTAGTAACCTTGAATAAATCCTAAGTTACTAACAATGAAACACTGAATAACTCTGTTTAAGTATGCGGAATTTACTTAACAAAGCTAAGAAGAATAACAAACTTCAACGATTCTATTAACTCTTTAAATCTGCTTTCGTATACAGACTCACAAACAACCCTAACAACTCTAATATCGAACTTGTAGTTTATCTCTAAAACGTATATCTCTAATGCCAACCTAGGGGTCCTTTTATAGGCATAAGGAAAACCCTAGTCGGTTTACAATTCTTGAACGACACGTAATCTAAATCTAACTTAGAACATTCTAGATTTACATAATAATCCTTAAACAATTTGCATGATTTGCATGTCAGTCCTTTTACTTCAGCAGCACTTTGACGAACAGTTCTTTGACTTTATTCTCTGAGCAGTACTTTGACCTTTATATGAGAACAGTACTTTGGTGATCAGCAGTACCTTGACTTTATGTCCCAACAATAATATTGTTAATACAAATAATGTCAAAAACGTCATTTGCATTATTCGGTCTTCATACGTTTTGATAATCACAAAATATAAAAACATGTTACGTAAAGCTACGGTTAATAAGGTTTTAATCGAGGAAACTCGTTTCTTCCACGTATCTACTACAACGTCACTTCAGGTATGAACAAACTTCATACCGACATTAGTAAAGTGATCAAAGATTTTATTTTCTTCAAAACTTACATTTTTATGTATGACAAAACATTTTTCACAAAACGTATTTTTGTGTTTTTAAAGAAATGTTTTATTAAGAAAATACATTCAAATTCAAATGTTATAACAACTATATTTCCCCCCAAAACAGATAAGTCTTCACCAGATAAACTTTCACCACGTCAGGACAAAAAGAGGAGCGTCTGTCGGGACGGTCCCTAAAATGGACTGACGGTCCCTTAGTGATAAAGGACAGTCACATGTTTAAAAGACCGTCACCTCCTCTCCTGGCGTGTATAAATACTGAACTATTCCTTCTCAGAAAAATAATCCCTCTTAGCACAAAACATTCTGTTCTTTCTTTCTCCCTTCTTTGATCACTATAACATGTCGGTATGTGTTTATAAGTGATTTCCTCTTCCTCTATATCAAAGTGCAAGAGAAGAACTCTCGAAGTAGTGAAGAATAGAGATGTTATAAGAGTCCACACACAAACGTAACAAGTGTTACGATTCTATTCTTCCTCCTATTTTCTCTTTGTAAATATTGTAAATATCTCCGACTTGTGTGTGAGTCGAGGATGGATGTGTTAGAGTGAACTTGGACAAACGTGAAGGTCCAAGAAGTGTTGTAACTAGAATAGGTCTTGTATTGGATGTATGGTGTGTGGTGAACACTAGAACATAGTGGAGTTCTAGTGTGTAACTTAGGACTTAGTGAAGTCGGTGTGTGAAGACTTGAATCGGGAAGGATTCAAGTGGTTGTGTGTGTGAAGACTTGAATCGGGTAAGGATTCAAGTGGTCGCTAGTGTGAAGGCTTGAATCGGGAAGGATTCAAGTGTTCATTTGTGTGAAGGCTTGGATTGTGTGTAGATCCAAGTAGGACAAGTGCGCTTGTTCGTGTGGCCACGTGGGCCTTGGAGTAGATTGGTTCTAGCTACGATTAGAATTCGACATCCGCTTAGTGTCGGTAAACTTGGTGTAAGCTTGTGTACGGATTGCTCCACCTGAAGGAGTGTGTTGATATAGTGATTGATAACTCTCGAGTGTGGTACTCAGGGAGTGAAGTAGGACGAAGAGTGAGCTTCGTGCCGAACCATTATAAATCTCGGCGTCTCTTTGGTTGTGTTCTTTCTTTTACTCTTTGCTTTACTTGCATATTTACATTCATTATTAGCTTAAGAGATATCACATAACTAGTAAAATTCAACAAGTTTGTAAAAGAAACTTAACCGGACCTAAAAGCGGAGAAATATTTTTACAAGTAATAAGAAACGGAGAAACTATTCAATCCTCCCTTTTAGTTTCTACAATTGGTATCAGAGCCAGGTTATCAAGATCTTTAGAGTATACTGTACTTTAAAACTTGAATCAATCTATGGAGTCTGAAAGATATCTAGAAGGGCGTTCTTTGAATGAACCACCATTTTTCGAAAATGAAAATTTTGTCGAATGGAAAAATGAATTTGAAAGTTATGTGAAATTAATAGATCATAATCTTTGGCATGTCATTTCAATTGGTGATTTTCAACCAATGAAAACAAATTTCGATAATCAAAATTTCATAAGAAAGTTTTGCAAAAATATTGAAGCAAAATATTGATTTATAAAGCTTTGCCGAAAATTGAATATGATAGAATAATTTTATGTCAAACGGCAAATAACATATGGAAAAATATTTTAAACTTTCATCAAGTAAATGTTCAAACCAAAGATGATGAAAATAAGTTGTTAGGAAAACATTTAGTTGAAGTAGATGCGTGTAATACTAGTTCAAATATTTTTTATGTAGGTAATGTCGCCGACAAAGATCATATAAGCAACCTAGGAAGTGTACTAATCTACGAGTCTTGGAGTGATACCGATGGAGAAGACAACATGTACTTTGAATGTGAAACTAATCAAAAGGTTGATTCTTCAAGTGAGGTACATTCTAAAATTGAACATTTTTGTTATGATCCTTTCATTCTAGAGTTTTCAAAAATAGATAATGAATTTAATAATCTATGCAACATAAGTAGAAAATCATTTTTGGAGAATTAAACATTTAGATTATATGAAAGTAATCTTGAAAAAGAAGCCATATTGGAAGATAAAATGTCTAAACTTGAAAGTGGTATAGAAATTGATCTAGAATGTAAGGTGTGTCAAGATTATAAAAATGAAATTAGGAAAGCTCGTGAAATGGCTAATACACTTGCAAAATTTGAGAAGAGCTCTAAGTCTCTTAAAAATTTACTAAGTAGTCAAAAGACATTTGGAGATAGAACGGGCTTAGGCTATAATTCATATGAGTGCTCAACTAGCAAGTCAAAACAAATAAAATTTGTAAAACCACTTAGACAAATATAAAATTGATTGTTTTAAAAATTAAAAGATGTTAAAAACAATAACCATCACTAGTAATAGTTGTCTAAGTAATAGGAATAAAATGTAATGAAACATTTTTTTTTTCCTTGGCGACATCCTCACAAATTGCATATAAATGCAATGGATGTCTCGGACTAACCATCTCGGACCCATGAGAAATTGGGTACCAAGCTTGCTTGCTAGTTATGTCTTTAGATATATAAAGGAAGTCTCTTGAAGACACAAGTTACTTTACATCCATGATCTCACAATGAACGTAAAGATCCCTTAATGATTATTGAGTCTTGTATCACGTACAACACATCCATGATCTCCGACTTTGTTCCTTCCTGAGAACCTCAATTGATAACGTCTGTCGCAAATCGTCATCAATTCTATCCGACTCAATATGTAAATACTCAGACAATGGTACCAAGCCATTATGTAAATAACGTCTGTGCTAGCAGCTTGTTTTTTAGATCGCGTAAGCCTAGGTTCAGAAATCTGACAACCATTATTTATGTCTCCGACTTTGTTCCTTCCTGAGAACCTCCTCAGTTCCTTTTTTTTACTGGAAGTCAGGCACATTTGAAGGTAACACATTGCCCATAAGGATAGTTTCACTATTTTCAGGGGCATTATACACGTTTCTCATCTTTTTTCTCCTAACATGTTATTTACTCTATACAGAAAGCAACAGGAATGCAGGGAACGGTATACATAAGGCAACAGGAATGCAGGAAACAACAACTACGGTAACATTATAGTAATGCATCATAAATTCAAACAACAGCAAGCAGCAACAAATCAGCTAAAAACGCAAAACTAAGAAAAATAGAGTAGGGAAACAATCTAAAGAAACTGAATACAACTGAGAACATTATACCCAAAGTGTATGCCTTCAATACAATGTCTGCAACACATACCAACAGCTCACAATGAATAGATATGAGGGGAAAAAATTACGTATATATATACATACCAAAAAATATACTAAACACACATGTAAACGATATAAGCAAAATCAACATAACAAACGGAAAAGGTTATCATCAAAAAGCGTAAGAAGGCAATAACTACTACAGAAAACGCATATCTTTTGTAGGAAACAAAACTTAAAACACAAACTCTAGATTAATCGAAAGTACTAACAGGATATCAACTGTTGATTATGGACTTAACACTATACACGTGTAATTAGCCCAAGAGTTAAGTACAGACTTAGTGGAGGTACATTAGGATACTAATGGGAAAAAAAATTATAATTAATCAAAACACATTGGACGGCGTGGCTATGAAAATATCATGGCTCCACTATCATACCCCGGCTCAGCTGCTGNATAACCATCACTAGTAATAGTTGTCTAAGTAATAGGAATAAAATGTAATGAAACATTTTTTTTTCCTTGGCGACATCCTCACAAATTGCATATAAATGCAATGGATGTCTCGGACTAACCATCTCGGACCCATGAGAAATTGGGTACCAAGCTTGCTTGCTAGTTATGTCTTTAGATATATAAAGGAAGTCTCTTGAAGACACAAGTTACTTTACATCCATGATCTCACAATGAACGTAAAGATCCCTTAATGATTATTGAGTCTTGTATCACGTACAACACATTCTATGGTAATGTGTAATTAAGGATAGCTAGCGGCCAAGGTACATTTTCTTACAGCCTTGACTATCATGCTTGCTATATGATAATTTGCTATATGCTTATGTGATTATATGATTGCTTGTTACATGCTTGCATGCTAGATAGTATATGTGTGCTAATATTTGTTATATGCTTCTTTACAATTAGACGTTGTGTCTAAATGCTTATCCTTCTTTGGATTTAAGCAAAATATTTGGAAAATAATGGTCTTACAACAACCATTATTATTATTATCGACTTTTGCGTCAATTAATCACTATAGATGATGCACACTTTTGTCGCTCTTTACATCTTTTCTCTACTTCTCGTCTATTACTCTTCTTGGGATTTATATGATTGACTTCTAGCCTTCACGATGCAAGTCTCGTTCTTGAATCTCATCGTATTCACAACTTTCTCTTTTCTTCTGTTTCGACTCTAATTCCATATTTTTAATAAAAGGAAAATCAAATTCATGAAATAACACCAGACAAACGATACTTGCAACATTACTTTTTTCCATATTGTTACCAGCCATATCGTTACTCGACAATGGAGAACCAAATTTTACTCTTCCAAATAGGTAGACCCAATGTCTATTGTAAATGCTTTCAACGTATCATCTTTGTTCTACAAATCCTTTTTCAATTGCACCTTGTTTTGGCTCAATGTATGATTTGAAAGATTCACCTGCAGCAACAGATTATCGAAAGCAAAAAACAAATAATAAGTAAAAAAAATATGTAGGAGACTGAAACCAAAACACAAAACATCACGTAAAAAGAATTGGGCAAGAATGCTAACCTACAGTTTCAATGCTCCCCGATTGCCCGAAGAAAGAATCATAAACATTCTGCTGGAAACTTCCATACCCCGTTGGGAAATGTTTATTATACAATTTATCAGTGTTAGAAACATACGGTTGTCGCAAATCGTCATCAATTCTATCCGACTCAATATGTAAATACTCAGACAATGGTACCAAGCCATTATGTAAATGACGTCTGTGCTAGCAGCTTGTTTTTTAGATCGCGTAAGCCTAGGTTCAGAAATCTGACAACCATTATTTATGTCTCCGACTTTGTTCCTTCCTGAGAACCTCCTCAGTTCCTTTTTTTTACTGGAAGTCAGGCACATTTGAAGGTAACACATTGCCCATAAGGATAGTTTCACTATTTTCAGGGGCATTATACACGTTTCTCATCTTTTTTCTCCTAACATGTTATTTACTCTATACAGAAAGCAACACGAATGCAGGGAACGGTATACATAAGGCAACAGGAATGCAGGAAACAACAACTACGGTAACATTATAGTAATGCATCATAAATTCAAACAACAGCAAGCAGCAACAAATCAGCTAAAAACGCAAAACTAAGAAAAATAGAGTAGGGAAACAATCTAAAGAAACTGAATACAACTGAGAACATTATACCCAAAGTGTATGCCTTCAATACAATGTCTGCAACACATACCAACAGCTCACAATGAATAGATATGAGGGGAAAAAATTACGTATATATATACATACCAAAAAATATACTAAACACACATGTAAACGATATAAGCAAAATCAACATAACAAATGGAAAAGGTGATCATCAAAAAGCGTAAGAAGGCAATAACTACTACAGAAAACGCATATCTTTTGTAGGAAACAAAACTTAAAACACAAACTCTAGATTAATCGAAAGTACTAACAGGATATCAACTGTTGATTATGGACTTAACACTATACACGTGTAATTAGCCCAAGAGTTAAGTACAGACTTAGGTGGTGTTTGTTTGTTAAGAAGGTCTGAATCTGAATCTGAACCGCACATCTGAATCTGAGTCTGATGCGTAAATGTCTGAATCTGACCGCATCTGAACGGGAAAAAAAAACTCATGTTTGAACCGCACATTTGCTTGCTCGTACTAATATTTTTTTGGTTTTTATTTGTGTCAGCAAGAGGCAACAAGACGCATTCAGATACCCTCTCAAGTCTAAACCATTAAGATCTTACTGCATCTGAACGCGTCTGAACGGAGAAAAAAAAACAAACGGTCTGAACGTCAAAATGTCTGACCGATTCAGACACAGTGCCCATTCAGAGGCTGTTAAGAGGCAAAAAACAAAAAACAAACACAGCCTTAGTGGAGGTACATTAGGATACTAATGGGAAAAAAAATTATAATTAATCAAAACACATTGGACGGCGTGGCTATGAAAATATCATGGCTCCACTATCATACCCCGGCTCAGCTGTTGGAAATGGCTCGGCTCCTCTCACAAAACCGGCAAGTTAATAGTGTAACAGTAGCAAAATCCACTGTAGCAAGGAGCACTAATCTTACTATGACTATTATATAATATAGTAATAGCCAACGATATAAGAAATTATATTATTATTATTATGGTTCACAAAAATTTATTGTTTGTACAACATTCAGTTTAATGACGCTACTTGTAAATATCGACATAGAAAGGTGCAGAACTCTGTTTAGTGATGAGTACTTGCTGAAGATTCAAAATGCTCTTTTATCATCTCCTTAATCCTTTGCTTCATCATCTTATCTTCAACACCTGCAATCATGTTACGATAAAACATCTGTAAACGTATGAGCTTACCACGATCAGATGATTCCAACATATCCTCCCAATCTTTGGCAATATCAAATGTGCCTGAGTTCCTTAATGACAGTGGTATATCTCTATCTTCTTCAAAAGGCTTTCCAAATATAGAACCATGAAGAATACTCGCATAACGCTCCATTATAGAGAGCTTAGACCGCAGGAGATTTACCTCTTCCATGGCGGAAGATAATTTCTTCTCAATCTCTATATGTTCTTTAGTATTCATTTCTACAACAGGTTCGTCAGCAACAGAACCCTTTTCGCCTGGTGGGGGCCACAACACGGCCTTTGGGACGAAAAAATCAATATCTTGGCCATTTCCGAGGACCCCACTGCTTCCTCTCCCCCAAGACCAAAGCTTGTATCCACTATCTGCAAGAAGAACAGTATGGGCAGCACCACAAGCTACTTGAACAGGTTGAGGAAACTTTGAACCAAAAACATCATTAATCAAACGAGGAGTAAGCGCATCTCCACCGTCACTTTCTGTAAAAGTAGCTCCAGGACAAAGGCCAAGCCCGTTCTCCATTCCCCATGCCCAAACATTCCCTGATGACGAAACTACACTTGTGTGGAATAAACCACAGTCTACAGAAATTAAGATAACATTTTCGGGCAACCCTTTAACTATTTCAGGGTATAGTGACTTTTTGGTAGTTCCATGACCTAGCTGCCCGTTATCTCCACGGCCAAAAGTCCAGCATACACTTTCAGTCTTTCTATAAGCAAGTACACAAGTATGAAAGGATCCACATGCTATTTTATAAGGTGCCCATGAAGATCCGGTATTGAATTTCTCAACCATTTGAGGGTTTGGCCTCGCCTCTGTGTCTCCAAGGCCTAGCTGACCATGACTGTTATTACCCCAAGAATAACATACGAGCTCACTTCCTTCTCCACCATTGACTAATGCTACAATGTGCTCACTTCCACATGCCACCTTGATGACACTATGGTTGTTGAAAGTCCAAGCACGTATTGGAGTAGGTGTTGGGGCAAATGAAAATCCGCCTTCATTTGAGGTGTCTTGTACAGGACAGTTGCCCCACATCCAAAGACACCCAACATCATCGATTGCTAGTGACATCATGCCTCCAGCTTTCACTGAAGAAATCTGGGAGGAAAAGTAAACGGTGATTAGATATCCGGTTTAAAAGTGATATCAAATCATCCAAATCAAAGTATATATAGTGTAAGAGTGTTCAAATGTGGGGATGCGCTTGTGTTGCATTAAGTTATAATAATCACTTTCACTGGTATTGAGTGTTATGCAAATACTGATGATTCAAGGAAGTAGAAGATAAAACAAGACTACAATAAGTATTATTCTTTTTATTTTTTAATAATGTGTTGAGGTCCTCGAGGATGGTATCAAACTGATTTTGACCTCCAAAAAATCACATGATCATAATTCATATGTAGATGTAAACTCAGATTGATTATTCCAAATTAGAAGTAATGGTAGTCAGCTAATGTAATTCAAAATGAACATCCAAACACACCCTAAATCACACCACATCGATAACCAGAACACAGAAAACATACAAGTGGATCCCAAGGTGCTCAAGGATTAAGAAAGGGGTATATGTCAGTCCCCACCTTAGGTTTCGTTTCATTCTTAGTTACTGATCCATCATCTGAGATAGGCATCTTTACCAAATAGGGAACCAAAGAGTTATCTCCATCTACGCCAAGTTGACCATCTATCTTACTGTCAAGGATGCAATATATAATACTAACGCCACATATATCTTGTTTCAGCAGCCTTGATGAAAATCCAATTTGAAAGACACAAATTACTAAGGGAGTGTTTGGGATTGCTTGATTTTTCTGCTTATGATTGTGCTTAAAAGTAAGTACTTCAAAATATAGTGTTCAGATTTGTGAATTTTGTATAGAATGTAATAACACTCGAAAAAATGAAAATTTGTTGGAAATGTAATCATGAAAGGTCTTAATTACGTATGTTGAAGAAAAACAATATTAATTTCATATGAAATAAGCACTTTGAAATAAACAGCTTCGATGCTTATCAGAAACTAGTTAAGTAGTTATTTTAACTCAAAATACAAAGAAGCATTTGGATAAAAGCAAAATGCTTCTGTTAATAACAAGTAAAGCAAAAAAAAAACAAGCACTCCCAAACAGCCCGTAAATGTCCTATAGTTACATGCTCTATACATCTAGTAACGCTAGTTTGGTCAGAACTGAAATATACAGTAATGCTGAATTTGTAGAAGCAAAATTTGAAAGGATACACGCATTGTAGCCCCAGCTCCAAACAGAACCATCATCTGACATAAGATAATAACGGAAAATAAGCCAGTGGCGTTTGGATTATAGCTTATTTGATCAGCTTAAGGATTTATCAAGTTGAGTGGAGTGGCCTTACTTACGCCATAAGCTCGAGGGTTGATAAGTGAAAAAGATTGAGTTATGAGCTTTTAGAAATTGAAATAAGCCCATAATCCAGAAAAAGAAGCTAATAATGCAGATATCGGTGTTTGGATTATTTTGTAAAAAAAGTCGCATTTTCTAAGTTATCAAGTTGAAAATAAGCGATAAGCTCGAGTTGATAGGCCCCGTAGAATGAGGTATAAGAAATTGAAATAAGTCCATATAAGCAAAATTACCAGCAAGAGCAATGCTATGATAAGCACCAGCAGAAATGGCAAGAATTTTGTTTACGTCAAAGTCGATTTGAGTCGGAATAACTCGATCGGCCTCGGAAGCATTTCCGAGACGCCCGAAGGTTCCTCTACCCCATGAATAGACTTTACCATCACCTGATATTTCATCATTACCACATAATGATTAGTTGTTAATTGAAAAGATAGTAAAGATGGGATTTTTTTTTATTACTAGTGTACCAGTTAGAGCGAGAGTGTGAGCTTCTCCGGCACCTATTGCAGTTACTTTCCTGGGGTTGTCGTCGCCCATTTTCTCAGTTCGATTAACAGATGTGTTGTGGGTTTGGTTTTCTTTTTAAACAAAACCCGACCCATTTAACTCTCACCCATATCCAATCACATTATCAAGTTGTTAATCATTTTTCTGGTCAAAACTAAAACCAATCTAGTTAAATATTTGGTTTTCGGTTCGGTTTTTATTTTAGCAAAACGTCAATCGAACTGAGTTGAAAACCGAATTTATATAAATATATGTTTTATTTTCCTTTTGTAAAAATTAAAAAATCATTAAAACATTTATCTAGTACCAAAAAAAAAAATCTTAATTTTTTAGTAATATATCTTTTTCATTATATATAGCATATGTTGCCTAATTTTATAATCAAAATAATAACATTTACCATCGTCTGAATTCTAGTATATTTAATTATGAGAAAATTGTCAAAAATATTCATTTTCATAAATACATACTTCACAAAATATCTAATACTTTTTGAAAATTCGCACACTTTGCGACCATTTGCGATTTTTTCAAAAATCAGAAACTTTGCGACTTTTTTTAATTTCGCAAAGTTTGTGAATTTTTAAATTATCGCAAACTTTGCAATTTTAAGAAATCTAGCAATATATACCAAAATACACAGACTTATGGGACACGTTTCACAACCCCATTTTACATTGAAACTCTCCAAATACCAAAATTTGCAAAGATTGAAAATCCGTAAGGTCTTTGAACTTGTGAATAGAGAAAAAAACAAACCCCACAAATATTAAGTGATTAAGGTTTTGTGAATTTTCAAAGAAAACCCTCAAAAGGGTTTTAAGAATTTTCGACGAATCATGGATCAAGATGCAACCCCCGGTACATTGTATTCATACAAAAGTCGTGTTAATTATAGATGAATTAAGGATTTCGAGTTAATCCTTTGCGCACCAAAACCATGTGTCAACCTATGATTAGTTTTTTAATTAATCATGGCGTGATAATTTGTTTAAATTATAGTTATATATTGTGCACGAAAATAATCTTTTGTGCACCAAAAGTAACAAATAAACCCCTTAAAATCTCTTTTGGCACAAAACAGTCATGAGCATTGATTACTATTTTGGGAAAATCGCTAATCGAAGCCTGACACCCTTCGGGGTATGTCCTTCGAAGATATTATCACAGAGGTAGCATAAGACCAAGTGAAACCCACGTTAATAACCTTATCAAGGCTTTCCCGAAAGATAGGGATCGTGGGAAACTGACCCAACGGTTACCTAAAGTTTAAATATGAGTTAGGATAAAATGAGAAATTAAATTAAAATTAGAAGAGTGAGAAAAAACCACAACCGTACATTTCAAATACACTTAAAAAAATAGATGCATTTGCTTTTAATTTTTCGCCCTCATTTGAAATATGTAGTAAAAATTTATTATCTTTTTTCTCATTTCAATTTCTCGTATCACCTAAAGTAAAAGGCATTTTTGTTATGTAAAGTTGTTTGTTTAGGCTTATATATGGTTGACGTATGAGCTTATTAGATTTCGACTTATATTACTATATATACTAATTGTCGTTTGATACGACGTCGTGTATGTTACATGGGCTCCCGCTTTTTTTTCGGCCTGTTACGTGTGCAGTGACCCAATGCCACTGTCGGCCCATCGTCAAAAGGATAACAAACTTATCTTTTACACCGATAACTAGAATTAGTATATATAGTAATTCTCCTGCACCGACCTAATTTTTTATTATAATTATTTGGGCCAAGTGTTTGGGCTAATGTTGGTCCAGCTTACCCCCACTATCTGCTAACCCAAGCACCTTATCCCCAAGTCTGTTCTCTGCGTCGAGTACTCGAGTTCATACTTTGCAGTTTATCAAGTTGGACTCTAGAGTTGATGATTGATAAGCCTTCAAGTGTCTGTGGCCTAAATTTTGAGTTAGTATTGTAAAAGACAACACAAAATACAACTTCTCTATATACATGAACAAAATAAAACAAAGAAACAAATTATGAAAAGAAAAAAAAATCGTTACACCTAAAAAAAAAAAAAAAAAAAGTTACAAAACAAAGAATGATACAATATTTTAACAAAAAATTATCGATATCGAAAATAAAAAAGACAAATTAAATCAGCTTTAATTATCACCGTATTTTACGTATAAAAAAATAATATATGAAAAAAAGAACATCTCGCAAAAAAGATAAAAAAAACGAGATGTAAATTAAAACGACCAATAAAACCCCGCCGCAACGCGGCGGGTAATACATACCTTGTATAATACTATAGCGCATGCACCGTCCTTTTTTTTTTTACTATTATTTCTTGGGCCAGGGTGTGGGCTTACGTTGGCCCATCAAAAAATTAGTTTTGTTTGCCAATATGGAGCCAATATGAGTTGTAAACCCATTAAATTCCCATCTTTATTGGTTAGCCCATAGAAACAATTCTAACAACGCTTACAAAAAATGAAACAAAAAAAGCCTATACAAAAATCTTTGACCACATACTTGGCCACAGTTTTTCAAAGACAAAACATAGAAAGTTGAATGTGTGTGACTCGAAGCTTACTAACACACATTTTGCGACATTTATAACAAGAATTGAAGCTTTTAACTACGCAGTTCACAACTATTAATCCTAGACAAACTAAAACTCCAGATACAGTCTTTTATATAGGCTCCTTTTACTCCAAAATAAATAACCTTGGCGCATTTCGTTGGTTGTTTTTGTCAATGACAAAAACTTAGTCCAATTCTGCAGCATAACGGAATAAATTACCCTTCCATTTAGATACCGATTAGAACATAAACGGCCCAAAATAAGACATAAAAAGTCCCGGCGGACAACAAATCCCTTGTTAGATATAAGTCTCAAAATTTCGGCTTATTTTAATATTCTTATGGGCTTATATAAATTGCTAATATCTTATATAAGCCCATAAAACTCAAAATTGGGTAAGCCCACATATAAGTATAGGCCGAAATTAAATAATTTGGTAAGCCCACCCCACATATAAGCATAAGAAATACGAATGAAAAATTGAGTACAGAAAAATGTGAATTTTATCCTGATAGCAGCTGTATCTGGATTCCCCCTCCTCGGAAGAGATAATAAAGAAGAGGAAAATGGTGGGGGGTTCATTTCATCCTCACCACTCCAAAAATGTATGAATTTCATTACTAGTATTTCTTAATTTTAATCTCTCTTTGTTACTATTATTATTCAACTCTGACTGACTGTTAATAATAATAATAATAATTTACAACAGAAGAAACAAGAGAGAGAAGTAGGAGGAAGGTTGTTTGGTGGGAGTTTTAAGGCTGAGAATTTCATCCCTGGACTTGTTATCGGTTTCGTACTCGGTCTTTTATTCGATTTATCCAAACCCATATTTTCATCAACAAAAAACTCTAGATATATTTCAAGGAAAAAGACCATTACTAATCCTTCTGCTGCTCCTGATGATGATGATCTTAAAATGGTTTGTTTCTTTATTCCTAATCCTTATAAAACCTTATAAATGTTTACTTATGTCATAAACATTATGCTTTAACTATGTATAGCATCATGGACGGACCTACATTGGTGCTGGTCATTTTTTGGTATGTGCAACCCCCGATATATTTTTTTGCTACTTTCGGGTTTTTGGTATCCAACAATTATTTTGTGCAACACCCTCTCGAAAATCTTGGGTGCATAGCATTCTTTTTCAGTTTAGGATGTTTGCGTGGCGACCTGAGGGCTGTTTGCACCTATCTCACATTTTAGTCATGATAGTTACAAGCCTTTTGCAACCCTTGAGTGCTTATGTATAGCAGTTTCTAACAACTTGATAAAATGTCCCAACATATCACTCGCATTTTATGTTTTGAGATTATCAAGAGGTTAAGATTCTAGACCCACTTAGACATGAAATAGTGGGTTAATTGCTTATCATCAAATTGCGGTAATAAGTTAATAACCCATGGATGCTATTTGGAATATTTTATTTATTTTCACGTTTAGCACTTACGAAAGATATGGAATCGTAGTTTGGGTGCTTCTCTAAGTATGACATGAATTTGAGTAGCATGAATGTGTGTAAGCCCAGCCCATACTTCACATGAATCGAATCAGTTGCCTATACAGTAATCGCTACCAAGCTAGGAGTGCAACTTTGGCTGCGTTTAAAGAATCTAATGGTTTGGTAATATTTTTTTGCATGAATAGTTAGGAATAACGTGATTTGAGATCAACATTATGAAAATTCCTTAAAAGGTGTTAGTTGTAGGATAGAAACATGGATGAAATGGTTACAGGATTTGTGACTGACAAAATAGCATGTAGTGAACATGATTTTAAGTATTAGTGAGAACTTGGGATAGATATCACAAGTTCTTCCACTTAAGTTCAGATGTCCTCGGTGGGTTAAACAATCCCAGAATTAATATAGGCAATAGGTGCTTGATTTCAGCCCAGAGAAACATAATTCGCTAGAAAGGCAACGAACTGCGATCCAGTTCGACCATGCCCAATCACGCTACGATTCTGTCGAGATATATGATATTGACTGTTGGTTATAAGTTATGAAAATTTGATAAATATTAAACTATTTTGTATGATAGATGTTTGGATTTTATATAACCCTTATGAATATAGTAATCATTGGGCAAATGGTGCCAGAGAGATCCCAAATGAACACCCTCCCCCAATTGAACCGAATTTTAGGTACCTAGCTAACTGAGATCTTGATCCTCGATCCCGTACCATATTGGTCCCCGTTCCATGTAACTCTGTTCCAGGTGACTACACCTCAAGGGACCACTATAATGATATGATACTATTGTCCATGCCCAAAGCTCTACAATAACCCAATTACCTCCAGATTAGCTTTTAAGCCATGAACAGTCACCTGTCCAAAGCTTATAACCAGCACATAATTCATTTTTATCGATCAACTTGGGATAAGGGTGTAATTACCTCATATAGTATTTTGTTAAAATTCTCTTTTAGCTTCTCCAAACAAATTTCGGATAACAGCTTGTTGATATTGTGTCCTTTGTTGTCAACATGTGCTGGACATTCTACTTGAGTCATTTTCCATATGCTACCCATAAGAAAGAGTTGACCAGTATTTATTTTTGGTTTGTAGGTTCTCGTTGTTAGACAAGACTTGAAGATGGGGCAAGGAAAGATTGCTTCTCAATGTGCTCGTAAGAAATCTTAACAAATTATGTTCTCTAAGGATTCTCTTTTTATCTGTTTCTTGATTAATTGTTTTTTTTTTTTATGGAATTGCAGATGCTGCCACTGGATTATATTCTAGGCTAATGCAAAGGTTCACTTTAGACCCTTGTAGTCTTCTGAGCTCCATATGGTTTTTTTGAATGATAATAATGATTTTCCCTCGCTAGTGTCAAACTCTGATTCTGAAATTTAAATCTAGTACTTTCAGCATGATAATTTTCACACTAGTTATAAAAATTGGGTATATTGCTTTAAGTATCTTGGTTCCCTTTTGTAAGTATTCTATTGAAATTGGTAACTATCAGCAGTTAGTATTTAGAACTAGGTGATTAATTGTCTAAATGTTGTTCTGGGTGTGGGGACTGAACAAAGTACATCTCTCATATACAAGTTAGATTCTTAATACACAAAACTCTTGCATAAACTGACAATGTTTTCTTTCTCATAGTTCAAGAAGAATACATAAATAAACTGACAATATTTTCTTAATTACCTGACGCTGAGGGGCTTTGGTTCGTGAAGTTGACAAACATTCCAAATCTTAGTTTTTTTCCAACTTGTGAACTCCGTATTTTGCTGTGAAATAGGACTATCTTGATAGTATATGGAATCAGTTGATGGCTACAAATGAATCAAACAGTATCTCTTACCAAAACCTAAGATTCATTTTTAGAATTGGTAGTTTTTGCTATAGAACTGGAGTTCAAAGCTGGGTGTCGGGTTCATGTTTTGCTATGTATGGTGTCAGGTTCATGCCAATAGGAGAGCCCAAACTGACTTATTGTTTACTGCATGCCTTTTATATGAAGGGGACCAACAAAACCTAAATGTATAACTTTATCAAATTTGTGGCAAATGAGCTACATAGGTTGCTAATTAGATTGTTTTTATATTTTAGCCATCGGAATCTTTTGCATCGGTGGGAGCATGGCGGGCAGGCGAAAATAGTTGTCACTTGTAAAAATCAACAAGAAATGTAAGCAGGTGATCTGATGCAACCTCTACATGTTATTCAAAACATTTTCCAACTGGTCCTTGTATTGATCATGCAATCATAGGAATAAGCTGCAGGAAGTGGCTGAGGGAATTGGCCTTCCAACTTATGTTATAGCTGATGCGGGACGCACCCAGGTATGATTTAGAAACAAGAGACGTCATTTGGCCTTTTTTAGTCAAACCTGTCCTTTTCCATTTCCAAAACTGACTTGATCTTATCTTGGTTCTCAAGACTAATATTTTTCTAAGGTCGGTCATTTAAATTATTTGACGACAAGTCCTCGTTGTTTCCCTAGAATTCATGTAAATATTTTACAGTTTTCCGTCTTTGAATTGATCCTTTGACTGTTAAGAAGTCAAAGTAACAATTCTGAAATCACTCATTAAGTCATTATGATTAGTGCTTGTTAAAAGCCCAATATGTGGGAAAATCCAACAAAAGATGATTATTACGTCAATGAAATCCTACAAGTTTTGTTTTTAGTTATTTTGTTATTATTCTTAATTTTTTGCTTTACACAGGTATCGGCAGGGTCAAGAACAGTTCTTGCTATTGGTCCTGGTATGTTTATGCTCTTTATTTTCAGCTCCCATAGTATACTTTCTAATTTTCTATGCTTCCTTTTATGTCATTGTCTTTTCCATCATCACACACGCCACACATAAAGTCTATTTGCTTGCACACCCACACTTGCCGGAGGTCTTTCTCGCAGTTCCTTAACCCTCGGGTAGGGGTGCGACTGTCTACATCTCACCTTCCCCGCACCTCACTCTAGCGGGATTGGGTATTGTTGTTGTTAGTATACTTTCTATATACAACTATTAGAGTTGATGCTGTTGATGCCAAATCAATCACAATGTAAAAGTGTTTATTAGATTATGTTAATCAAGCTGATATTCATCTTCAAAGTTGATTTGAGAACCCTTAGGTTCTAGAGGTCTATCACAACCGAAAGATTGACCTGGGAAAGAAGCATGCATAACTTTGACCCTAAAACATAATTGTTTTGACCCAAACAGATACAATTGTTTTGACCCAAAGCATTTTTATCTAACTAACTGACCCGCTCATTTTAACAATTCTACAAGGGGGATCTTCCTGTGCTTGCTAAGTTATTGTTATTGGCAAAATTTTTCTTTAAATTTTGATCATAATTGAACAGGAAAGAAATCGACTGTTGATTCAGTAACGGGAAAGCAACGCCTGCTTTGATGTCAAAGTTTGTGTTCTTCAAGCGTTATTGTTTTCTCGCCATTTTTGCTTTGGGAAAAACCACTCTTCAGGGTTTTAAGTCCTAATTAATATTTCTGGAAGTGAACACATTACACATGATGTGCGAGGATACCAGTGATGGGAAGGAAGCACAAATGTACTGTAGTTTTCTTATGTCCTAACTTATTTTAAATGCTTTAAAGCATCCTCTCTTTGGCGAATTTGTACTTTCATTTCAAATTCTTGTGTACGATTAAGTCTGCACCACATGTTTATTAAGTATAACATAGGAACTAATTTGTGTTGATAACGGCACGACATATAACATTATTAAACTACATTAATCGTCCAAGCGGGTTGATGTAAAATTGCAGTCCCTCTTCGAAATTAGATATCGGATCCTGATGTATGTCACTGTTTGTTTCCACTTTTGGTCCTCCTGAAGTCTGCAATATTTAAATCTGCCATTAAATACCTGAAAATTATCACTCGTTCTTAAAAACTAATTAACTTATAAATGATTTTGTTTATGTAACACTTTATAAACTATAGATTGTTATCCTTTATTGACATCTTCACCATTTTTTTCTGTCAGTTCTTTTCATTCTTGATGTTCCTCATCATGTTCCTGATGAACATGTTGTTCATACAATTCAATCATTTCTTTCAACCAAGAAGGCAAGAACCGCGATCCGCACTCATAATGTCAAAAACATGATGTTCCTAGTAAAATCTAAACAATATCAACCTCCACCGTACCAATTAAGCAAAGTGATTCGTCTAACAAAAGTTCCTAACATTTTTACTTAATCTTATAAAGAGGAATAACATGAGTCATTCGTATACATGTGCATTTTCGTTTATAGGTTTAAAAAGGAAAAACAACAATTGATGTAGAGCAAAAATGATTAACAGAACAAGTGATAAAAAAAAGGTTATGATATAACATTTTAGGCAACTTTTTTCATCACGAAACATTTTCTCTTTTATTTTCTTCAGTTTGTATTCATCAAAGACCGGCCTCTTTAGTCTTTTTCTAATTTTTTAATCTAAATGCTACATCGACACACATACAAAACAATCGTGAAACTAGATAAATAAAGTATGTTTGAAGCACAAAAGTACGTTCAAAAAACACCTAAAGTGCTATCTTTTATTCTATTCTTGAGTTTTAATATGAAGAGGAAAAAGTGGAAAAGAAATTAAAACAAAATTATGCTCTCGAATTTTGCATGAAGAAAACAGAAAAGAGAATTTCCTCTACAATTTTCTCCATTTTTTCTTACTAAAGTGGGAATATTGAAAAAGAAACAACGATGTTTTATTTATTTATTTATTTTATTTTTTTATTATTATTTTCTTTTTTAATTCTTACTCAGGATTACACGAAATAAAATTATATTTGTTTCTTTCTTGATTTTCCTTTCAAATTTTGTTTAAACTCGGGAACAAGGTGACATTTTTGGAAAGTTCTGAGATATAGAATGTTACGTTACTTTAGATGAATGGTGAAATAATTTGTGACTTATCATCATTGTCTAATGCATGCACGTCTTTTTTCAACATTCTCTGCATATTTCCTAAATTTCACCAATCTCATTCTTTTATGTTATCATCTCCTCACTGAAATCAATGGCAACATGCTCATTTAAATATTGTTTTCTAAATCTCCCACTTGTGAAATTTACACAACTTTGACTTATACGACTCTTGATTAAAGTTTTAAGTTTATTTCTTAATATCATTATATGTAGTTTGTTTAAAACAAAAATGGTTATTCAAATTTGAAGAGGTACGTTGTCTATTTTATATATTTGAAGAGGTTGCCTATTTTATATATTTTACATTCGTGTCACATTGAAAACACTAACATGTTAATTTTTCATAAATAAACTTTTCTAATTGATAGCTATAGTGCTAAAGAAATGGGTTAGTATATACTCCCTCCGTCCCAAAATAAATGTCAGGTTTGACTTTTTTAGGTCTTTTTTGTTAAACTTTAACCGTAAATATTTTTATTTGTGTTATATAATACTTGATGTAAAATATATGAATGGATTGGGTTTCAAATGTATTTTCATTGGTATAATTTTTATAAAGTATTATGTAACACAAATAAAAATATTTAAGGTCAAAGTTTAATAAAAAAGACCCCAAAAAGTCAAACCTGACATTTATTTTG
>LBNU01016066.1:136140-172196 GCA_014162995.1 Artemisia annua
ATGTTTGAAGCACAAAAGTACGTTCAAAAAACACCTAAAGTGCTATCTTTTATTCTATTCTTGAGTTTTAATATGAAGAGGAAAAAGTGGAAAAGAAATTAAAACAAAATTATGCTCTCGAATTTTGCATGAAGAAAACAGAAAAGAGAATTTCCTCTACAATTTTCTCCATTTTTTCTTACTAAAGTGGGAATATTGAAAAAGAAACAACGATGTTTTATTTATTTATTTATTTTATTTTTTTATTATTATTTTCTTTTTTAATTCTTACTCAGGATTACACGAAATAAAATTATATTTGTTTCTTTCTTGATTTTCCTTTCAAATTTTGTTTAAACTCGGGAACAAGGTGACATTTTTGGAAAGTTCTGAGATATAGAATGTTACGTTACTTTAGATGAATGGTGAAATAATTTGTGACTTATCATCATTGTCTAATGCATGCACGTCTTTTTTCAACATTCTCTGCATATTTCCTAAATTTCACCAATCTCATTCTTTTATGTTATCATCTCCTCACTGAAATCAATGGCAACATGCTCATTTAAATATTGTTTTCTAAATCTCCCACTTGTGAAATTTACACAACTTTGACTTATACGACTCTTGATTAAAGTTTTAAGTTTATTTCTTAATATCATTATATGTAGTTTGTTTAAAACAAAAATGGTTATTCAAATTTGAAGAGGTACGTTGTCTATTTTATATATTTGAAGAGGTTGCCTATTTTATATATTTTACATTCGTGTCACATTGAAAACACTAACATGTTAATTTTTCATAAATAAACTTTTCTAATTGATAGCTATAGTGCTAAAGAAATGGGTTAGTATATACTCCCTCCGTCCCAAAATAAATGTCAGGTTTGACTTTTTTAGGTCTTTTTTGTTAAACTTTAACCGTAAATATTTTTATTTGTGTTATATAATACTTGATGTAAAATATATGAATGGATTGGGTTTCAAATGTATTTTCATTGGTATAATTTTTATAAAGTATTATGTAACACAAATAAAAATATTTAAGGTCAAAGTTTAATAAAAAAGACCCCAAAAAGTCAAACCTGACATTTATTTTGGGACGGAGGGAGTAGGATTATTGAAAAAGGGAAAGTCGACATCGAATTTATATTTGCTCTTGAAGTTGGTGGAGGCACATGATCACATGTTTCTTTATTAAAATTATTTGTAGTAGTTTACTCGTAATTTAATTGGCTGATTAATTATAAAGTAGTTTAATACTTTAATCACAGCGAATGCCTCATAAGAAATCGGACAAGTGCACGTGTAAAATCTTGGAGTATGTGACTAATTTCAAAAGTACACAGCTTAATTATTTGTTTTTTGGTTTAAAAATACTTTTTTCTGAACGTAATGAATTCCATATTTAACTAGGAAGATATTACTCATGTTCTCTTTTTTATTTTTATTTATACAAAAGTAGTAGAGATAAGTTATGCTCTGAGTAACTAAATTATATGTAGTTTGTTTAAAGTCGTAAGTTACCTCTCTCATGCATATTAGTATGCCGATTTTGTAATATGACCAGCATCTATATATTACGTATTTGGATAATTGTGTACTCCTATCGTCGATTTAGTGAGGGAAATTAAACTTAATTATGTTTGCAGACCTTCCCTAATCTTCATAGTTCATAGGGTGATATCTGATTGTAGATACTAATAGTCTGTTATTGAGATCCATAAGTATTTACCGACGGCTATCTTTCTGTAATAGATACCAACAAATATTGTTGGCAAATTTGGCAATGTTCGCCAACAATATTTAATTGACAGTACAAGCCGGTAATGGACATTCACATTACCAATACACTATCGACGGATTTTTCCATCGGTGAACTAAATTGGTTTTCTAGTATTGTGTAATAAACATTGTTCCATTATTGGTTCCAACTTCACTTAAATCATTCAAATGACTATATATATAGTACGTTTTAATACTTGTGAAGACGCTTAATAAACGCAGTTTAGCTAGCTTAGAGCTCTAGCTTCGGCTCCAATTTTTTATACTTTCACATAACACCCGAAATTCATCAACTATGCCTCAAGTCTTGTGAAATTCCTAAAAAACATACAATGTTTTAACATATATGACTATATAAGTTATAATGTTTAAAAAATAATAATTAAAAGGTAAATGCAAAGGTCAAGAATTTTGCCAAAGTTTGACAATAGAGCATTAAAGGGTCTACATCTAATCTCTCCTATTTTCCACTACTTTCCCGGAATTAGAAATAAGCTTACACAATTCCAATAACTTAGGAAAGATTTAATTTAACCCTAGAAACTTATGATTTAAAAAAATTATGAAAATGGTCTAAAATTAAATAATTGTCAAGAACTAAAAGATGAAAAAAATAGCAATCTCACCAAATAACCTACACCAACATGGATCAAATTAGTTGTCGATAATCAGGACCGATATGTTGGTGAATCAAGTAATCATCATTGTTAGGTACATCAAACATCATGCTTTGATGATGGATGTATTGTTGGTGTTGTTGATGATGATGATTATGATGATGATGTTGTACCCTTTGCATCTCTTTCTGTCTTCTTAGCTCGAGCACCTTACGATGGGAATTAGAATGCTTTGCTAGCACAAATGTGGGACTTGAGGCAGGACGATATTCTGGTACTAATCGTCCTGACTTGTAACGGACACCACAAGCATTGCAAAGTGTTTTTGGCCCCATGGGGCCAGAACGCCATTGTGGTGTCTTGTCAGTTGCACAATGAAGGCATTTTCTTCCGTCCCCATTGTGGGATGAGTTTTCATACACTTCCTTTTTCTTTGACAAGGTTTTCATGGTTTTCCTCCCTGTTGAGCTAGACGTAATGTCAGACTCAGACTCTGATGACATTGTCACAGAAGGTCCTGTATTAGTAGGAGAAACGACAAGTAGTCTAGAGGTCCAATTGCACGGTGCAGCTCGAGAGCGCTTGGTGCGTGCCTTGCCTGGGACAGACATGTCAGTGTTGAAAATTGGGTTGTTATCCCGATTGTCAGGGTCGGGGTGGAATTCTTGGTTGTTAGATGATGCATAGTTGGGTCGGGCTTTGATTCCGGATATTAGTTGGAGTTTTTGCAAGTCTTCGCAAGAAAATGATTCCTCGACGACGTTTGATAGCCACTCTAGCTCAGCTAAATCATCATACTGTCAAAACACACAAAGTAACAACTCAATTAACTTAAGTCATAAATGTACTAATGACTCATTATATTGTTCAGTTAACATTATTATCAGTGTAAAATATATTCACTTTGATGTTGTATTATTCCATTTCCTTAGCATTATCATATACACATGCATAAAGATGATGAATACTATCAATAGTTTAGTACAAAACTGTACGAAAATGTGCAACTACATTATAAAACTATAAATCAAGTTAATATTAAGTCCCTGAATACAACAGCTACAATTAATTAATTAGTGCTCGGTTTTTTCATTATAAAACTTAATTATTATCTTCACTACTAGTTAACAATGTACGTACGTGATAATGCGATAACAATGTTAAGGTACAAGCTAGCTAGTAAATGATACATTAAAATGTACGTGAATGACAAGAAAAGTAGCAAGTCATGATTACCGGGACACAAAGATCATTGGAGAATTGAGGATCAGGTAAGGTCCGGCGAGGGGCATCCCCAGGGAGTGGGGAGTTACAAGTCTCTAGGGCAGGAGAGGATTCCGTAGAAGCAACAAATGGAACGTCGACTGCTGCTTCATCGGTAGGGAAATCAAGAAGGTCTTCGATAACAAAATGTTCGGTTTTAGATTTGTTGTCATGGTTGGCAGGTGATGATGCTGTGAAGAATTGATGAGCATTATTTTCCATAGTTTGTTATGTTATGGTTGTTTGGTTTGGTTGTTAAGGAAATAATGGAATTGTTTTTGGGTGGGCAATAACGTAGAAAAAGGTGTGTAAGTGAGAAAGAGTGTAAGAAAGAGTGTGTGAAACGTAGAGACGAGAGTGTTTATTTGCGTTTGAAGGGGACACACCCCACCCTACAAATATGCATTCCTTTTTGACCAACACATAAACTATAGGACTATTATTTATTATTTTAGTACTTATACAATTTATAATTCCCAACTACAGTATATTAAAAGTTTGTAAGAATACAACTGGGTTCTGCGTTTTATGTTTTTAATCAAGTGAAATTAAAAGAGAACCTGTGAAAATTTTAGTAATAGTTTTTATTGTAGAGTAAATTGGTTTTTTTTTTTTTTTTTTTTTTTTTTTTTTTACCTGGATTTTGATGTTTCACTAAAGCATGGGAAAAGTGACTTCAACAATTAAATGAAAAGTAACTACATCTATGAGCAAATTCCTAGCTCTGCTAATGTGTTAATTAACCACGATTATTATAAGTAAACTTTATGTTATTAGTTTATGAATGCAGAGTTAGGATCAAATGAGAAGAAAAACTAAAATGAGAAGGATGAGAAGAAACCACAACCACACATTTGAGATGTACCTACAAAAATAGATGCATCTCCCCTTAAATTTCTCCCTCTTATTTGAATTGTGTGGTTGGAAACTTTTCTCACTCTTCTCATTTTATTTTTTCTTCTTACTAGATCCATTCCCTATGAATGCATGTTACAAGTTTTTTAAATTTCACTTGTTGGTCAAAAGTGCAGTGTAACATTGGTTTAATCAACATAGATTTGTTGAGAAAAGTGACATGAAGCAAAATCGTAACTTATATATGAAATACAATAAAAACATGACGCACGGATTTAACGTGAAAAACGTCAATAGGGTAAAAATTACGGGCAAGAAAAGATACGTTTCACTATGTATAAAATTAGAAATTACATTTCTCTCTCATTACAAGAATAAACACCTTTATATCTGATGCAATTAAGAGATATTTCATAAACTATAGAATATTCTCACAAGTACTACGACACAAGTACGACACAAGTACTAGGAGAACTTTTGCGTGTGTTTGGAATGAGACAGGATGGGATGATGAATGAGGCAAATTCCATTGCCTTTTATAGGCACACTTGCTTGCCTTGTGACATCATGCATGACAATTACCGAACGTTGGGAAACCAAACCACATAGCCACCTCAACCCTTCAATATGTATCTTATGTAAACATAGTGTCATTCGTGCTATATGCGACAATATAGCATGAATAACGTCAGCTATCGTTACTTTATTTTTTTTTTTATCTAACCTTTATATCTAAGTTTTGCGAGTTTTAAGAAATTAGACATGCCAATTTTAAAGGTCTTATTTAGCTTTTCCCTCAAGCTTCAAATTGTGTAGATTAATCTTTTTATTTATTTTTTATTTTTATTATTATTATTATTATTATTATTATTATTTTTTTGATAAGCATTCAAAAATAAATAGGTCAAATACAGACGCTAATTAGTATGAGATTGTCAACGTTTTCTTTTATTGTACAAGGAATAAAATAAATAAATTACATTAGAAACTAACTCACATTTTCCAGAATATGAAACACGATATAATGCCTTTCAAAAAAAAATAAAATAAAATAAAAAATAAAAAATGAAACACGATATAATACGTTAGTAAAAGAGTACAAGATGCAATAACATGTTATAAATCATGTTATTGGTGTCAAACTTGACACAAACGTTTGCAAAAACACAAGTATAAACTCAAACACACCAGGAAAAGAAATACGAATAGCGGCACCATCACCATGGCACAATGCCTTATGGCGTCGTCGGGGTGTGGTGCTGCCATGCCACATGTGTCCAAAGTGCCAAATTGTGCCACCAAAATGGACGCTCTAACTAGATGTAATGATGGTTTGTTTAAAAAAAACAAAGTAAAACCTATCAATAGAGGTCTTGTAACATCATATAAGTAACACATTGTACAATACTTGAAACACACAACATGTATATCCTTTCCAAATTTTACCACTAGTAAAACAACCATAAGAATTAATCAAACCAATTAAATCTACAAACTAAGAGTTAGCGATAGTTGCGGTAAGTTGGAGAATACATGCAATTCTCTGCAAATTTAACAAGATTGCTAGGACGAGGGAGATGAGATGCCAAACCTAAAAACACAATATAAGCAATGAGATTTACTTAATGGTAAAGTACTTATAAATTTCATAGCTAGAATATACTTACCGTATTCGTATGCCCTTGAAGCTACCTTGGCAGCAATTGTCGCTGAAATCTTTCTGATATTCTTGAAACTAGGATAAATAATACCCTCGGCGTAGTCTTCTTCGGTCACTTGAGATGCCAAAGCTTCCGCTATTTGATTGCATAAGCACACACATGCCAACAATAAGTCAAAATGGTAAGGGTTGACATTTAGATTTTTAATACTCCCAACCCATATCCCTTTTAATGTTTGTAATAAGTAAAAAGATCAACCTATTTTTCGTAAAGGAGCTTAAATTTTTTGAATACTCATTGACTACTTTCACTTCATAGGTGTTAACAGATAAATCTAGGTGAAACTCATAGAATTGGATATAAGATAAAGAAACAATACATTCTTGTGAAGCTGAATTGCCTCACAATAGGAATTAGGTATCGATCCAGTTAATGGTATGTTCTCGTTATGTGGGTATAATTTCATAAGGGCAAGTTGCGCTATAATGTATCCAACTTTGCAAAATTCCTATTGTATGTAGTCATTTTTTCGAATTTCCTATTTGTATGTACTAAACTTTATTTTCATCATATTGTGTATATTTGGATCCCTTTATAAATGTACCATTATGTATCAAACTTTACCAAAATTTCCTGTTACATGTAGTCAAACTAGACACAGAAAGACAAAAGAAAAGTTGACTACATGCGACATAGAACATTTTAAAGTTAGACTAAATACAAAAGAATTTTTAGTAAACTTGAATAGATTATGGTGAAATATAATTGCCCTTCCCATAACGCAGGTATTATTCTACCTGCGTATTATTCTACTTATTATTTTGACTCCCCTGTATTATTCTGCCTACGTACCGTCTTTTATTATATGGGTCACATTTAACTGTAGAAATGTCAGCTTATAGAACTCAGTTACGTATAAATGGTAACGTGGTGTGTTTCCACTTACCTGCTGCCAAAAGGAACTCATCGTGCACACGAATTGCACCACTCATGATCAATCCCAAACCAAATCCAGGAAAAATATAAGCATTGTTTGACTACATTTAGAAGGATAAAGAAAGAGTATCATAACAAATTTGATGATTGCATGTAAAAAGATGTGAAATAATAGTAACCAATATTTCGCTTAAAAGTTAAACCTGTCCAGTCACAAACTCTTTGCCTTCGTATATGACGGGATCAAATGGGCTTCCACTAGCAAAGATTGCACGACCCTGCAAGTATTTTGAACTCATCATGTAGTTAGAGGATCATTTTTGAATCAAGTGTCTACTTCACAATAATTAAAGGCTAACTAAAGGCGTTTAACTAATAAAGAATGGTGTGCATAAAGTCTTTTTCTGCAAGTATTTTCATTTAATGTTGGTTTGTGGCCACATAAAACAATGTTTTTACAAATTAAAGAATGGATTACTTACTTGGCTCCATGTATAAGCTTCTTCAGCGGTACATTCAGATTGGGATGTTGGATTAGAGAGAGCCATGATCAGAGGTTTCTAAATGCCATACGACCATATTAGTGTACACCGATATAAAATGCATTTAGCACAATCTCTTAAAAACATTATTTAAAAAAAAAAAAAAAAAAAAAAAGATAAATCACCCATATACCCCTCTACACCACTGACCAGCACAAGAAACCACCATTAGAATTAGTAAACTGTACTATTAGGTTCCGCTGCTTTACACCGGTTGGGATACGTGTTAAAACTGGTACCTTTTCGTACGGGTCAAAATGATTTGGTTGACATAATGACGTGAAAGACTATTTTTCATTACTTTTTTTTACTAATGCGTGTCACATGTGATTTGACTCTTTTGACCCTTAGAGACAGGACAACCTGGACTGAACCATTTATAAGTGAATGGGTCAAAATTTCCCCCCTCTACAAACAAAATTTTCTTCTGTGTCAACGTGAGATAGCAAGAGAGAACTAACCGCATTAATAGATGCCATGGTCTCAATAACTTCTTTTGTGAATTGTTTCCCAACTCCTGATGTCCCTATCAATATTGTTGGCTTGATTGCCTGTTGTATCATACATAAAGTAAACAATTTTTTATTCACATTTCAAGAGTCTGGTTTCTTGACTTTAAAGGTAAAGAAAAGCACTACAGCTTATATGAAAAAATAACCACACCTTAACGGCTTCCAAGAGTCCACTAACAGGTTCATGATCATGAGCCCATGGTTTCTTATGCTGTTGAAGAGAATCTTTACGCGAGCTCACAACTAAACCCTGCATCGAGGAAACACATGCTCAAAGTTCATAGTATAAGATGTAATGGATGGAAATCGTTAAGTTATCTCACTGCTTGAAGTACCTTTGAGTCAACGAGCCAGATTTTCTGCCGAGACTCTTCCACTGTCAATTTTGTCTGCAAATGTCATTTTTTACAGATTAAGACCTGCATTGTAAAAATCTCTAACAAATCTAGTTGCTAAGTTAAGCATTTCAAAACAAACGGAAATTTCAACCAATAACAACACACTTTCACTTCGATTCATATTTAGTCACTAGACTTTAAAGTTCGTAATCAAAAGTCCAAGATCATCCACTTTGCAAAACTTAGCAATTTTGATTCATCTATGAATGGGGTTACTCAGGTCTTAAATTTTTATCTCCATGACGTCAAACAGATAATATGAGATATAATATCTTAGCAGAAAATGGCAATGGTTCGCAAGTGACCGAAACTAAATTTTGGAAGCATAAAACCTCCAAAAACATTTTATTTGGAAAATTACACTATTTTGTTAGCGTAGCTGACTCCCTATTATTTATATAAATCAATTTTGGAATAGAAAGAGTTGCATGTAAATCAGAAGCATTACACACTTTTATTCAGTTTTGAGAAATAGACTGTGACCTGGGAGCATCAAGGACTTTTAAACAAAAATTTGGTGAAACAAAATGATACATGCTTACTGCGGGTAAGATTTGGAGTTTCCTTGTACGTTTTGGTTGCCATGGATCTAAAACAACACATATGAAGTGCCACAGGAAGCTCATGAAGAGCATTAAAGCTTGTACCAAGCCACACATTAAGTTGAAACTTTATCATAATGTGTTCACTTAAGGCTTTTATTACTTTCCAACTTTTTATCTTTCCTTTTTGATCTTTCAAGAACTATATGGTAGTTTGATATTTATGGTCTGTATATAATGACTCCTAAGTTGTACTAGACATTGCAAGCTAACATACACGAACGAAGTCGATTATTGATTATCGTTGGTTTGGTGATCAGATTTACAACTAAAAGTTCCCAAAGTTCGTCCAATTTATCCTTGATTCAGTTAGATTGTTAGGCTTGGTGGTTGAAACTTTATCCAAGTCATATCCCTTGTTCGTGGTTTTCTTATGTTTTTGGTTTGATTATCATCATTTAGCTCTCCTTCATATTTATCAACATGGTTATAGTAAAGATTTATAAAACCAGGTACCAAATTATAGAAGTAGTGAAAGTGTGTACTTTAGTAAGATCAGTAATCACAGGGCTATTACCTTTTTGAATATCTCAAGAGAAATAAGCTCAGCTATACCAGTACCAGCCTTCACAACAAAAATAACAAAGATGATGACTCAAAGAAGTCAAACTATAAATATCCGAATATAGATGTAGAAAATGGTTTAGAAATGTATTTTTATGCTGACCTCTCCAGCGCCTAGAAATAAGAATGTATGATCTGATAGAGTTCCTCCAATTAATTTCAAAGCCGAAAGTAAACCTCCCAAAACAACACATGCTGTACCCTGAACACATTTGAAAGAGAAGGAAATACGTGAAATATACACTAAAAAGCTGATACGCTGACTCCTTTCACTTTTGAATGGCTAGATTTGTGTATAACTTTTTCTCAATTGGGTGAAAATTTTATAAAAAAAGTTACCCCAGTAGCATATTTTATTATATAAAACCACTTAAATCATCGTATTAAAAAAGTATATTATCATTTAAATAATATCGTTTGTGTAATCATATTATTACGCACCTAAAATCAATACGAAAATGAAAAATTTTGGACAAATCTGTTCCTGTCATCCCAGCCTAGCCCATTTCAAGTCCTACCAGATTAAGATTGACAGTTTTGACCCATTATTCAACCCATCCATACTTTGACATCCTGTCAAAAGGACTTACCTGAATATCATCATTAAAAACAAGATGACTTGTTCGGTATTTGGTCAGCAAATCAAATGCATTGTGGTTGGCAAAATCTTCAAACTGGACACAGATAACAGAATCAAGCTTAGACCAGTAAACCCAAAAAGTTCAATAAACGCGGTAACAGACCTGAATGAGGACTTTCTCTCCATAGTTCTTCTTGACTGCAGTCATGAACTCTTCTAAGAATTCTTTGTATTCCTAAATTTGAAAAAAAAAAACAATCATCAAAGTACTTAACAACCAACAACCATAACTTGGTTGCCCACTATATACCAGTATTGCCTGAATAGATCTTTCAAAAGGAAATAAGAACTAAATGATGTTAATGAGATGATACCTCGCCAGTTGCTCTTTTCTGTTTGAGACCAATGTAGAACTCATCATTCAACAACGTCTCATTTTTTGTGCCTACATCGATAGTTACAGGCAAGCACTGTAGTGAAAACGGAATCCACAAGGTTAGCTATTTTAGTCATTTGCTAGTAAAGATTGTGATTATGAAGTCCCAGTAATCCATTCAAAAAGAGAAAAAAAACTTTGTATGTTCATGATTTTGGTCATTACAGTTTGACATTTAACTCAGCACAAACAACTATATTGAACACAGTGTAATCAAGAGAATGGTTCGAAGTTACTTACAGCTGAGGGGCGAACACCTCCGAGTGCTGTATACAGAGAAAGTTTTCCAACGGGAATCCCCATCCCCTGTTATATTTTAAGCAATGAAAATTTGTTAAAGCAACAAGACAAAACAAAAATCACAACAAAAGTTAGCCACCTGAAATGCAAGTTTTAAAAAGCACCCAAAGGTTTTGGCTGCGAAGACAATATAATGCAATGTTTGGTATGCAGATTTTACCTGGCAGCCAAGGTCACCTAGCCCCAATATACGCTCGCCATCAGTTACAACTATAACTTGGATGTTCTTCTCGGGCCAGTTTTTCAGCACCTCAAGAATCTTTCCCCTGATACAGTAGATAAATTTGTCAATTTACCAAAACTAGAACAATAATTATAATGCAATAAGTCTGTATTTGAAGTTTGAAGAGCTAAACATACTTGTCTTTTAAGCTGATGTAAAGTCCCTGTGGACGGCGATAAATACTGCCATATTTCTGACAAGCTTCACCAACCGTTGGCGTGTAAACTATTGGGAGTAGTTCCTCAACGTTGTAAATGAGAAGCTTGTAAAATAGCTTTTCGTTGGTCTCCTGTTAAAAAATTCACAACAAATTGTTGATAAAATCATATGCTATACCGATACAAAAACCAACATGTTACAAAAATTTGAGATATATAGATGGGTTACCTGAAGATCCATCATGGCTATGTATTTGTGCAACGGAACTTCGTATTGTCGAAGTAGATGCAAAGTTCTTTTTTCCTAATTATCAAGATCAAGAATGTCAGAGTCAACAGAATAGCAGTACCCCAATCCTTGAAGATGCGTTTAGATGTGTGAATGTAATTTCGCTTGGCCATTGAAAATCAGTCATGTTGCAGTTTATTTGTTTATTTATTTATTTTTTTTTTTTTTTGCGTAACCATGGTTTTCGGGATTTTGGTGTAACCATGATTTCCAATGTGGCCACCTAGCAGGAATTGAACTTGAGACCCCTCACAATCTAGTGATGATAGTCACCAGCCTTTTGCCCCTAGGCCACCACTAATTGGTTACTCTTAGCATTAGCATTAAACTGATTACTTAAACTTATGCAATCATGTTGCAACATACTAGAAACACGATTTGCAATTTAAAGTCAAACAAACCATTTTATCACTTAAAAAACGCACATCCTAAGATCCTCTTGTTATGCCTAACTATGGAGTTTTAATGGAATCGGTTAGTATTACAGCCTCCAAAGTCAAAGTAAAATAGTCAAAGAAAATGAACTTTGACTTATAAACTTACTTGAAGTTCTTGAGTAAATACGGCAGGAGGCAGAAGCCCTCGCAAATAGTGAGCATCTCTTTCTTTTTCAGTGAAAGCAAGCCCTTTGTTATGTTGCGGGCTGCGCAACAAAGTGTGCCCGCTGAAACAAAAATTACACGGATTTTGTTACTGATTCTGTTCAAGAAAAACGATACATTGAGTTTCTGATTTCTAATGTGGTAATATACATACCAGTAGCAAATTTGTGGACTATACTTTTATTTTATTTTGGGTAACCGTGGTTCCGACCTTTTGAGGACTCTACTTTTAATGTTCTATAATCTATGGATAAGCTTTACGCTTCAGAATGCAAACTCAAGCTTTTTATAAAACTAAATTATTTAAGGACAAAAATATCGAACATGGATTTTATTTATCATTCAAATTTCTATTAGTATAAGGTAAGTTTCTGCATATTTTCTGCAAGAACGGTGATTTATTTACAAAGAAAATTCTGATGCAGTGGTCAAAAGAGTTAGCCAAATGGTTGGTATTAAACTCTATTTAAACTACAAAATGAGTTTATTTATTAAAGAACGTCGATAGAAAAACATAAGCAAATATAAAAATGATTAGAGAATGACCTGGCAACAGAGACAGCCCAAGGAGTAAATGGTTGATCATCCTCATTGGTGGTGTTATTATCATCTTCATTACTCGCCATCACTGATAGACCATTCTTCCTGTCTCCTCTATCACCCAAAACACCTAACAACCGTCTCTGCAAATCAGATAAGCTCAACAACACTATCCAACAACAAACAGCAATTTCACTAAAACTAATATTGTTCACAATTCAATCAAAGCAGCAAAAATGTATGAAAGATTGATGATTTTATATAAGAGTGACAAGCACAAGAACACAATTCACTAAGAAAAGTGCAAATTCATAACTGTAACTCCAAACACAATCATAATACCATCAAAGCGAGAATCAACGAACATAAACCGAAGACTGCCCATTCAGATTGACAAACTTCTAGTCAAATAAAGAATCAGAAAATGCAACTACATATATAGCAACTTACTTTTCAGATAAGAATATTATTATGGGTAATTTTGATAATAAGAACTTGTAACTAGTCCTCGAAGTTATATTGTTTTCATAGCTAGTTCGATGGTCTTCATAGCGTTTTTATGAACTTTAATGATTTTGGAACCGAAGATCAATTTCACCAACCGTATGCGTTGCTACTTATTGCAATTCACCCGTTTATAAATACTAACTTTTTGACCTTTTTTTACATATATGCAAGAAACAAGAAATGTAGTACCTACCCAAGTTTTAAAATAAATGATTGACTTAAATTACAAGAATTAATCTGTATTGCCTGGGTTAAAAATCAGGAAATCTTACAAAACACATTAAAATGTATCTTCATATGAGACAAGATCAAGAACACACAGTTAAAGATAAAACACACAAAGCTAGACTACATAGAAAACAACTAGTAACAAGTATATTGAGATTGATTGCATAAAAAGAAATGCATGTCCTACCCTTTTAAAACAATTAAAGTTTTGACTTCATATTCAAGAAATGTATCATTTACTCATGAATAAAAATGAAATGAGGACATACCAGAGAATTGAGTCTCTTCAAGGCAGAAGATGTGGTGAGCATTATGAACTGCAAACAAGGAATTTACAATGTAATCTTATTTGTAAAAAGGGTGTGTTTGCAAGTAAATATTTTTATTGTTTACAGAATTTAGAAAGTGAGAAAAAGTAGCAGAAAATGTTTTAAGTAGGAGTTGAAGGGTTCTTATTTCTGTCATTTCCTTAAGATTGCATGAAGGCATGGTTTGGACCATATGTTATCTTTCATTCTTACCCAACTCAACTTATGTCATTCTATCTCCTTTTCCCCTTTTGCCCTTTCTTTATATTTCATTTTTTTTATTCAAAAGTATTTTTGTATGTTAATATATATTTTTTTTTTCAAAACAAAGCACACTAAATTTGAGAAATGCATCTCACGTATCCTAGATAAAACTTGAATCAACAACCACTTGATTCGAGATGATTCTTACAAATACAAGGTACCATTAAGCTACAAGCACTTCGGCATTAATATGTGTGTTTATCAAGTATGTGAAACGAACCGAAGTATTTGCGAACCATTTGGTGAAACTTTTATTTATGCAATAGACCGTGGACAATAATTTATGTTAGTTTAGTCCTACTAACTAACATCATAGGTGGAGCTATGTTAGGACTAGAGGGGTTGTGGGTGTGGGCCGTGCGGCGCTCCTAAGATGTCATCTTTACACTATTAATTATATTATAAACCTTATACTTTATTAAATAATCATTGGACCTCTTAAATTTCAAAAACTATATCTTGGCCCTTCTAGTAAAATCGGTCAAGCTCTGCCACCGACTAACACCAACACAAATCATGTTCGGTTATTTACGTTATTGTGAACAATATAAAACATTTGATAATTATTAATAAGTTAAATACTTTATGAATGTTTTGATCAATTTTGTTAAGTAAAACTTTAGCGTTTTAGTGAATCGAATAAAACCAAACAAGCTTATTTTATAATGAACGGGCATGGATATAAAATCTGTACGTCTAAATACTCGTATTAACTTAAACGAACAAACATGAGTAAATTAAACCATGTAACATAAACATATAAATATATGTTTTTTTTCCCCATGGTGTTGGTATAACTCTACATTTATGAGAACTTTTGAGTACAGACTTCATACATTAAGAAATGTATATATATTCTCATAGCGTTTAATACAGATAAAACGCTAACCATGCCTAGCTATTTTCTTCACTAGTTAATAGCATTCAACTGTCGACATGGGCTAAGAAGAAGTTAAGTGCTTAATTAATTAATAGCAACCAGTTGTTGTTGCACCTTATTATGCCCGACAATTTCATTACATAAAGTTACTAACTTATGATGATCAGTTTTATTGTACTAGTTTTAATTTGGTTATGAAAGAACGAATTATCGCTCACAGAAAACCGAGATGAGTATTTAGAAACTAACATAGAATCGAACAAAGCTATAACTTTGATACTACACGGTTGAACAAAAAATATATCAGGTTAAAGGACTCGTTCATGTTCCTTTTAACACATAGACGCCCACATGTAGACAAATTTCCTGTGATCATATATATGCATATAGTAAAAAGTTACGTACCTCTAAAAGCCATTGTATGAAATTGCTAACAAGTTGATAAGACATGATCAACGAATGAACCAAGCGTTTATTAGATGAGTGGGTTATGAGAAGGAAAATCTAAGAATTGTTATGAACAAACTACACGCAGACGATGTGATATATATGCATGAAGAATGACAATGGAAGATATAACAAGGTTACAAGGCAAATGATGGAGTAGATAATCAGTATTAGTGATGCCAAAGTAAGGAACATTCATTGTGCCTTTCTTTCTTCATTTTCTTTTTCAAATTTGACTTGCCAAATGGATATCAGAATTGCATTTTGCCTATATATTTTTGTGATGGAATATAGAAAAGGTTTTCTGTACTTGTAACCTTTTTAAAGGCAAATATTTGTCGTTAAAAAGGCAACAAGGGCAAATATGTAATCTAAAATACAAGAAACTCGACTGTTGATTGAAATTCTTAATGCACTAGTCGCATTAGTAGCTTAAACTCTTGAGACCGAAGAAAAATCATAAGGTGATCATAGAAATCTACTTGATAAAACCAACTATGACGATAAGAATCGACAAATGAATGTAAAATCCGTGTTAACGATCCTGATGGTTTTGTAGATCGATCCAAAGTTCTTAGATAAAATACGTAACCCTTACCAATTTTATTAGTGCCTATATAGTATTTAGGGACCTATCGTCTTCGGATAAGAGAACTTTGGAAAAAGATACGTCGTTCATCTAGTTTGTTTTTAACTTGGCGAATTTCTATTTGAAAAATACCGGTCTGTGCCTCGAAACTTTGGAACGAGCTACTTTTTTCCTGTTTAATTATCGAATTACTGTCATCTTATTTGTCTTATTAGTATATATGCTATATAGTTTTCGTTAAGAAAATATGATTGTGCATGCAACACTGCTTTTGAATTAGAGATGGTTTTTTAAGTAGTTGGAGGGTATTGCATTTTAAAACGTTTTTAATAAGAAAAGGGAGATGATTTGTACACCAATTCTTTTTGCCATCCACCACTAAATTACACCAGTGATGCATACAGTACAACACTGCTATGCATGATTTAGTGGTAGATGGAGAAAAAAAATGGTGTACAAATCACCTCCCATAAGAAAATGATATCCTAAATTTTGGGATGTTACATTTGAAATTTACTTGACTATATAAGGGTATATTGATAGTCTAGAATGTAAATTTGATTGTTTCTTTTAATTAAATAATAAAAATAAAAGAAAATAAATACAGTACATAAATAGCTATTAAATGTGATACTTACCTTATCTCCTCCCATTCCCATCACATGAGCAGCAGATGAGATCATTTTCTAGTGAATATATATGACATTCTCCCCTAAAATTATAAAGGTAAATGATTCATGTGCCTAGAGTTAATACCAAAAGTATGACCACCTAACTACAAGTAAAAGTTAAATGCCAGAATAAAATTCTGTCGACGCGTTAAAAGGGTTTCGTCCTATTTTGTTTCCAGTATGCAAAGTGTAGCACTTTAATTACTTTGAAATCTCACGGTTGATGCAAAGGCGTTAAAGGGTCTCACGGTTGATACAAATTAGATTATATGTCAGCTACAATAGTTACTACAGATTAGATTAACATTTCCACATTGCTACAAGACCAACAATACACCAAACAACATAAAACTACGATCATGTTCTACCAAGACTCGACTAGAGTTTAATCATGTGTTTTCACTTCCAGAGTTTAATCATCTTATCATGACTTGCTGAAGCTACCAAACCTGTGACAGTCGACAATGCCAAATCAGCAATTAGTCCTTCGTGAGCCGACAGTGTCATCGTCTTATTCTCCGTCATGTTCCATAGCTCAAGAGACTGCATTGCCAAAACAAATGATTACTTTACGCTTTTATGAAAACGTGTAAAGAAAAAACCTTTGGTCACACTTGTGGTGCAACCGACTCGAGCTTTTGTCGAGTATATTGAGCTCGAGCTCAAGCTTTAACAAGTCTCGAGCTCGAGCCCATAAAAGGAGCTCCCAGACTAAACTAAATTTTGTGCAGTGGTTTTAAAGGGTCAAATAAATAAAGTTAGCAAAATGGGAAACTGGTTAAACAGGACAAAGTTGGCCAAGGGTTTTTACTGCACAAAAAATCCCAAATCATTTCATCAAAAAAATCTAGCTTAAGTAAATAAAATTATGAAAATTATGTATCATCTTTAGCACATAAGTTAACTTTAAGAATATATATATAAAAAGAAAAAGAATGGCTCGAGTCATCCCAACTCGTACCACAAATCACTCAGTTTGACATGTTACCATTTTGCCGCCTCTACTTACAAACTACCAATATTTGGCTAGTTGACAATAACGAAAGCTAACCTGGTAACAGCCAATGACCAATAAAGATGGGAAAGTAGGATGAAAAACGCAAGAATGAAACTTGTTTCCATTGCAGCTAAGATCATGGATACACTCCCCTTCATTTCCAGACATAAGGGACCAAACTCTGACCGAGTCCTCACTAACAGACGCCAAATACTCACCTTTCGGGTCCCAGCAAACAGAATGAATTGGTTTTGTATGTCCCTATCATTGCAAATTTATTAGCAATGTTATAATAAGAATATATATACACAAGAGATAATATAAAGAGTAGAAAATAACCTGTAATGAATGTCTACAAGCTTGTGTCTCCACATCCAAGATCGATACAATGTTTTCTGCAGCTGCTGCTAGATATCTTCCATGGCGTGGCTGAAATCTTACTTGAGCCGTCCCGCCCTGATGATCCATTGAACAAAATATGAAACCAAATACACACCCGCTGCTAGCAAATGCCCTTACATAACAGTACAAGAATACAGGAAAACATAAAGAATTATATGATGGTTGTAAAGTTATATACCTTGAACACACGTGCACAGCTACCATTATTTATGCTCCAGTACCTTATCTCCCCATCCCCGTCACATGAGCAGATGAGATCATCTTTATTTGGGTGGAAGTCTAATGACATCACGGATGCAGAATGCCCGATAAATGTACGTAGTGAAAACCCAGGCTGCGATTTTGTGTTATAAGGCAGATCATCAAAATTAGAAGTTTTAATTCTCAGAAATATATATTCGATTTTGAATCAGTAAAAGAAAGACAACTAACATTATCAGCATCCCAAACACGAACTGTTTTATCAAAAGATGAAGTTGCCAGGCGTGGCATGCTTGGACTGAAGCGCACGTCCGTGATCAATGATGAATGTTCCTCGAGAGTGGTCTTTGGCTTTAGAGAATCTGTGTACCACAATACAGCCTGCACAACAAAATCACCCATTTAATTCTTATTCTTAGAGTTTGAAGGAAAAGGAAAAGGCAATCAACGGAGAGAGTAGAGAAATGAAATAAAGTGTACACTTTATTATGCATGTTCACGACTTGGACAAAACAGAAACGGAAGTGTTGAATTCAAAACAACTTTCCATATTCTCGAGTTGGAAAGCAAGGAAAAGAAAGTCTTGAACTTTAATCATTTTTAGTTCAAAAAGGAAACAAAGCTGATATAAAAAGAATAAGGATCTACTGTTATATAAAATGTGGGGAGGGAAGAAGAGCAGTAGTTTTATCAAATCTAGGATGTTTTGTTATTAAGAAGTTTTGCAATTGTAAAATATAAAGAGAGAAGATAAGGGGTCATTTTTTGTCATTCAAAATGTTACGAGAGAAGAGAAAGTGTCTAGTTTCTTTTTATTAGAAATATTTAGAAAGTGTAGTTTCTTTTTCTTCAAATCGTCCAGCATTTGGGAGAAAAGCTTTGAATGGAACTTTAGCCACAACTTTGCATTTATTTTCTCGCATGAAAAAGCTCGAGAACACGAAGACTTTTACCTTCTTATCATGGCCACCACTAGCGAGAAGTTTTCCATCAGATGAGAAATGGCAACAAACTACTTTGCTTGCACTTGCACGAACTGAATTGACCTCCGTAAATGTGAACTCTATCAATAAACAAAACAAGGGGTGAGAACTCAAAGTAATAATAAAAGCCGCACAACTTTCAAGAATGAACAATTATAGCAAAAATATAGAAACATATATCCATATAGAATTATTCACCATAGACATTCAGGATCCGACATCTTTCCTTCTTGAGAAGTTTGGTGTACGTTATTTAAAGAGGGGGCTAAATGGGTGGATCCAGCAAAATTGGAAACAGGACTGAAAAGATCAACTTTATTAGGCAGGTTGCTTTACCAGAAGCACTTTTTATTTTATTTTTTTGTTCAATGTTTTGAAATTATCTACCTATATATCAATTTGCAAAGACAAATTGAAATGAATAGTATTTTGAGGGTATCAATGTTTTTAAATTTTTACAATTTCACTTACTTTTTTATTTATAGTTTCTCTAAAACATTTACCTTAGTTGGTTTCATATTTTAGTCTTTTTCTAAGTAAATTCATTTTTTATATCAATAAAGTAATTAACAAACTAACTAATTTATTGGTATACAAAATTTAGTTATAGTAACCTTTTAAGTGTGTAAGTTTTGGAAGTTGTAATATCTTAGAAAAAATTTGAAATATGAAGTTGGACAAAATCAAGAACTATAATAAATTGGGCGTAATTGTAATAAAAATATAATTGACATATTTTTGTAACAAAAAAAGACAATGCAATGCTCACATTATTTATAGCAATTTTTTTTAATGCTAAATGTGCTTACCCGTCGGCGCGGGCATATAAAATCCTAGTTACAGTCAATTGGTGAGTAAAATAGAATTAAGTATATTATTTCAATAACTTTTTTGATAAAACAACTTAGGAGGTTCATGCATTAAAATACATGTTATGTGACTTTCAACCCGTTTTACCTCTTTGGCCTATAGAAGATAAAACATACCGCGATCAGAACATCCATAAGTAAATGGATTGAAATTGGCATCTATAATTTTTTGTATTCGCAATTAAAAATGGTTCATTCACAATGAAAAGATTTAAGAAACCAAAGGCTAAAGGGGATGGAGAACTAAAAAAAACAGAATGCCGTAGAGCGTTCAGTTTTAATTCATTTACCAGGAAAAGACTCATTTACTTATTGATGAAGCAAAAAAGAGCTAGTTATAGCATAGGGAAGGCAATTTTCAACATCATGCCATAGAGCATACAATTTCTATCCATTTTAGTACTTAAAATGGGCACAGCTATGTTATTTTTAATTTTTAATGAGTGGAACAAATAATATATAACTTTAACCGAAAAGACAGCAGACCAAACAGTTAAGATTTGTCCAAACTATTGAATCTTTACAACCGCCCAATTTGTCTTAGTTATCAATCTTTTCTGCAAGACTTTTGTAATTACACTTAAAAAAAAGTAATTATGTTCAAAATTAAGCAATATTTAAAGATCATCCTGACCCGACTCTCCCGTTTCCGTTCATTCTAAAATTTTACCCATAATTGCTATTACCTAACTTTACCTGATTTGACCCTTTAGCCAACATGTCCAGCCTATTCACTTAGCCACCTATAAATAGATTTGTACATATACAAAAATTATACTGTGAGACTCACCTTTGCTTACATCCATACCACGACCAACCGTATCCCTCGGATCTGTATCATCATGAGATAAAAAAGACTCGACGTTATCATCAAGAGATCCATCCTCAACAAAACGGTCCATGTCAGCCTGCACAATGTCTTTATCATCCCACTGCAAAATTATATTGCCAATAAGAACTAAAAGGAACATTCACCTTAACGATCTCACCACAAATGTTACTTCACACTCACCAATTGATTCGATGGAGATGTAAGATTAGCGGGACCATCAGCACCAAACATCATTAAAGGCTTTGAAGAATTGCCATTATGCGGCAATGCAGGCATTGAGATCACATCCCCAGGTGTATGAGTTGACGGTGTTGACGGTGCTGAACTTGGTGACGGTCCTGCAGTGTTTGCGGTTCCCGTACTGTTTGCAGGACCCGAAGATGACACAGGCTGCTTTCTCTTTCTTCCATTCTGGTTTTTAAAAGCCTTGAATGTATTAGAAACCAAGAGACATGGATAAATATTTGTATGGTTTTACAACGATAGCTTATTTCCATTTGTGTTAATCTTGACAAACTAATAGAAATTTAAGAGGATCCTTGAATGCTTATTTTCAGACAATAATGTGACTTGCTTATAAGCAACGCATCTCAATAAGAATCACAATAAATTATCAGTTTACCTGGGCACACTTAAGAACTGACCTGATCATTTCCTCTAAAGGAGTTTGACAAGCTCCCATCTCCAGTTACACTGCTTGTCCCTAACATCTTGTCTTGCTGAAGATTTAGACTCGAATTTTGAATTAAAGGAGCAGAAAGCGAATGGTGAAGATGCTGTTGTTGTGGGTTACCGTTCTGCTGCTGCTGTTGCTGCTGCAGCTGAGCCATTTTTATCTACAAAACGCATGCTTGAGTTTGTTTAGAAAGACATATTTCTTTTTTCTTGCATACCCAAGTAACAGAAAGATCCAATTTGTTTCGAAAAAGAATACACCTTTTCTTGTAATGTTAAAACGTCAAGTGACTTATGTGTAAATTAGCCGGTTAGACATATATTTAATTGATAATGATAAGAAAACTGTAAAAGTTGCCAAGATATCCTACTTCATCAACTTACATAACGGAAAAAAATGGGTTGTATAGTACCAAATCAAAACGAGTCGACTCGACTCGAATAAGTCGACCAAAAATCTGAGTCGGTCACAACTCACGAGTCAGATCCAATTTCCATTCACACACCTAATCATCTTTTTAGTGAAGATGATATCAGAGTTTGACACGCCTAGTTAGATCCAATTTCGATTGACTCGACAAGGGGTGACCCAACCGTAAGAATACCAGCCTTCCAAAGAGGAGGTTAAGGGTTCGAATCCAACGGGGAGAAAATTAATCCCCTTGTGGTCACGGAGGTTCACCTGCGCCGACTCCAGGCTATCCAAAAGGGAAGTCGCCGTGGGATTTGTCGGCTCGTAATGTCGAGTCGGAAACCCATGTTACCAAAAAAAAATTCAATTGACTCAGATTCGTATGAGTGACTCGTAAGAGTTTGACAACTATGGATCAACACATCAACTGTGTTTTCTTGATTTCATTGATTCTATAAATAATCAAAATATTGAAGATGATTACAGAAACTATTGATTGTCCAACATCTGAATAACGCAATTTAGGATGTCATGTATACTTGAGTCTTAGGACTACCTAAAACGCTTCCTTTTTAGTTAATGGACTGAAGTTTATCCATCCAACGCATTTTAAATAAAAATAACCCCATTAACCCACTTTCACATGAACAGTAGAAATTAACACGTTTATAAAGAAAACAACAATGTAAAGATTAACAAAGGGCACCTTGAGCAACATATCTGGATCGCCGCCACGAGGTAAAACAGGCATAGATGATCCAAGATTTGGAACTACATCACCCACGGAGTTAGAAAGACCATCTTTACCCATGCTCATGCTTCTATTATTAAGAAGCATTCTGAGCCTTCTGCTTTCATCATTAGCCGATTGTGATGTCATATTTTGTTGTGCTAACAAAAGCTGCTGCTGATGCTGTGGCGTGAGCATTTGTAGCTGATGAAGAGGTTGGGAACCCTGCATATATGACTTCTGCTGCTGTAGTAGACCAGAACGTAGCTGATCCAAACCCTGTCAAATCCATGTGAAGATGCCATAAATATGTATATTGAAATTTTCAAATAGAATTAGTAATGGGTCCTAATTAAATAGACCTAGCGATTTAGCCCTAGTTCCCTATGCATCGGGCGATTAGAGGTATGTTCTTCACTAACCAGTTAAACAGGTGAAGACAAAAGCAAAAAGTGTATATATTTGAAGCATAAACCTCCTAAATCTTTTTATTGAATAATATGATGATTATTTATAAATGTTGGTAATCATATCTGAGACACTGATTGGTTAAGTCTAAACAAGAAGTGTTATTGGTCCATACATCCCATCTAGACCCAGATACAAAAGTTACCCAACCCACCTATTTTGCACTTTTTTACATATACAAACCTGTAAAATATGTAAATGAGAGTTGTATCATTCATGCCACATTTTAGAGTAGATCCGCATTTTTAAACCAGCAGTTGGCCAGTTGCATGGAATGTTTTTCATCATTCTTCATTATGTTTCTAATAGAAAGGTATGAAGTTAGCACTCACCGTGAGAGGCCATCCTTTCAATGTCAAGTTGTTGCCCCCTTGATTAGATCCTGTAAGATAGAATTTCCTTATATGACTAGATTTGACAACAATATTAAAAAGGAACCCACACATCTGCGCATACAGGATCTAAAGGTTCAATCCTATTTTAGTAAAATATGCAATGCCTTAATCTTTATTTTGTAAGCCATGATGAAATACAAATCAGTTTTACAAATCTTTGTAAGCTATTTTAGTTCTATACCATGTAAACGACGCTCCATTTTAACCATTTTTTATAAGTGAACGCTCAACAAACAAAAAATTGTTGCTAAACAAAAGTGACTAGTGTTTGGGTATTAAACCAATCACATGATACTTTAAAGACTGAAAGACATTATTAAATAGATTAAACCAATATTACCAGGAATGCCGATCAATGACGCCTCGGGGCCTGCAGCTCGAGGATTCAATATCGGATTCATCTCCGTCTTTATCTCCTACTCAACACAGATTATAACAAAATGAGAACATCTGACATGTAAGAAAGCAGTAACTGACTGAAAAAAGATCCAACACTGAAAGGCTTGAGGTGTAGTTTGAAAATTCTTTGAAACAGTTGGTACCAATTATTATAGCACATTTTAACCTCTAAAGTCGGTATCTATATGGTTTAATTTAAAGTGTATGAGCACTCACCGGTGCCGATCCTGGAAGCTGTTGGTTTCGACCTTGAATCTGAGGAGACATACTGCCGGATGTGCCATGCAACACTTGTCTGGAACAAATTGGTTTTTAAATTTATAATTTCGATTGTAGAAAAAAGATGATGTGAACCTGTACTAATATAACTTTCTATTCAAAAATATTACTATATGTTTCCCAATTAAGAAAAGATGGGTAAAACAACACTTATAAGGCGGGATTATCATGGCTCGTAGGATTACACACTCCCTATTTTCCAACATTTTCCTAGTCAGAATGTTCAAAGAACTTGCATCCAACTTGAAACTACTTATATATCTATCACTATCATTGTGACAGCATCAGATGAGGCCACAAAATACTTTTAAGCGGTGCACCTTAAGGGGATCCGAGTTAATTAACAATAGTCAAATACTCTAGTGCAACTTTTAGGGAACTGGATGTATTTACAAACTTTACTTGCATAAAATTGGTCTTTTTCGGATCTACTTCTGCTTTTAGAACTATCAGAAATATTACCCTGAAGGTTGCCCAGCTGCAGCGGATTTCAAAATCGATGCATGTTTTGGGTCCAAAAGCTGGCCAACATTCTCACCATATCTTTGCTGAATACCACAGAAAGAGAAGGAAAAGATCAGATATTTAAGATAACAACTGACGATTCTCTGTATCAGCAACAACCTACATGCAAACAAATGTTATGAATTTAACCATTTTAACTAATGTGCATACATTTACACTTCTTTTTAAAAGACCTACTTACCAACTAAAAGATGATATAGACATTAAAATAATTTAAGTATTTAGTACCACATCTTTCTTGTCGTAGCATGTTGTCACATAAGAATATGCCTTCACCAAAATCGTTGTTCAAGACTACAAAATTCCATAACAAATTAAATGAAAGATACTTGCTTGGACATGTAATTTAACAAAAAACAGACTAATTCCTAAATGTCGATATGCATTTAATAACAAACTGAACACGGCCATCTCTCCATAGTATCTTGTCACAAACATTATGTCATTACCATATTTGTTGTTGAGGATTTTTATAATCCAGATCGATAACATTAATTTTTACTCACTTTGACTTCATAAGCAAACTAATTTCCTAACAGACAGAAAAAAGTGAGGAAAGAACAACCTTCATAGCTGCATCATCTAAAGAATCCCTTGAAAGTGGAACTTTCAGATTCTCTTCGTACATCTTTGTAGCCATGGCATTAGCTGTTCCAGGGTTTTGTCTCATAAGAGGATCATTTCCAACAAGCCCGTTTGATGTCCCGTTCATTAGGTGTGCCCCATCTCTCCTCTGTTGTTGTTGCTGCTGCTGCTGGTGTGCTTGTTGTTGTTGTTGTGCTTGTTGTTGCTGCTGCTGTTGTTGTTGTTGGTGTTGTTGTTGCTGCTGCTGTGCTTGTTGAGCCTGACGTTGCAAAATCAGTTGTTGCATTTGCATCTGCTGATGTTGTTGTTGTTGTTGTTGTTGCTGCTGCTGTTGTTGTTGTGGATGAGGTGATTGTTGCGGTTGCTGTTGTTGTTGCTGCTCCCTTGCTTTGATCAATTGTGTCTGTAAATATAGGAACAACACGATATAAGCTTAAAAGTAATTAAAGGAATTAATTGCAACCTAATAAAGTTCTTAAGCCGACAGAGAAGTTATATATAACCAATTTTATTAAAAGTGCATATTAATGTGGGCTTAAAAACCTCGGAATTTCCTTATGATATTTGAATAAACAGATCCCACTTGTGATTGATTTTCTGATTGTTATGCATCAAACTATCATCTTAGAATAACACTAGTAGAATTAGGTATTTAGTTATTTACGCTTCTTTTAAAGAACATCCTATATCAGTCTAAACCGGCACACATTATGAACATTCTTATTTCTCCTTATATTATTAACTAATCAGAGTTTTTCAACGCTGACACTAACAGAACTAATAATTATAACTTCAAATGGAAAACGAATCTACTTAAACACTATATCCCAACATGAGTTTAACCACAACTTATAACAACCCGGTTTCAAATATCACCTCAATGTAGGAAGCTGCAACTTCCGAGTGCTTCTCATTAGTCCGCGCTATAAATATGTCCCAAAACACCGACCACCATTCGAATAAAAAGCCACCAGGGGCATCAATAGCTGCAATTTTACACCAAAAATCATAAACCAGTTAAACAAATATAAACTACATTAACTCAACCCAAATAACATATGCAAGGATTTCATTCATACCAACGGGGTCGGACGAGACTTTTCCTTCAGCTTGAAATGCCTGAGCAGAGGCCTTCAAATCCCTCTTTACCAAGTAATCATGTATATAAACATCTAACCTGTTAATTAAACACAAAACAACATATTCAACATAAGATTAGTAGAGTAATTTTTATATAAAAAATTACTACCAAATGCACATAAATCTTTAAACAACCAAAAGCTTATACAAGTCAAAATCTAGATAAATAAATACAAAATCCTAAAAACAATAATAATTAAAAAAAAAAAAACCACACACACACACACAAAAATTAAATAAAGATTTGATGAACCCATAAAACAATAATGCAGCAATTGTGAATCTATGAAATTAGAAGCTAAAACAATTAATTATGCCCTCAAACAACCAAAGATCAAAACTTTATGCAAAATCAATTAAAGATGAAAGATACCCACATCATAAATCTAGCTAAAAAATAATAAGAACTGATTGATTTTTAATAAAATAAAGAAAATAAAAAAAGGGATTACATTTTATCAGCTTCCCAATTAGCCTGAGACATTTTAAAAGGTTGGATCAGATATTCCTCAAAGAGTGTTTAGATCTTCATGCAAATAAGATTTTTTTGTGTTTCATGGAATGTATTTTTAAGATCCCTCAAAGCAAACCAGGGAGAGAGAGAGAGAGAGAGAGAANACTAACAGAACTAATAATTATAACTTCAAATGGAAAACGAATCTACTTAAACACTATATCCCAACATGAGTTTAACCACAACTTATAACAACCCGGTTTCAAATATCACCTCAATGTAGGAAGCTGCAACTTCCGAGTGCTTCTCATTAGTCCGCGCTATAAATATGTCCCAAAACACCGACCACCATTCGAATAAAAAGCCACCAGGGGCATCAATAGCTGCAATTTTACACCAAAAATCATAAACCAGTTAAACAAATATAAACTACATTAACTCAACCCAAATAACATATGCAAGGATTTCATTCATACCAACGGGGTCGGACGAGACTTTTCCTTCAGCTTGAAATGCCTGAGCAGAGGCCTTCAAATCCCTCTTTACCAAGTAATCATGTATATAAACATCTAACCTGTTAATTAAACACAAAACAACATATTCAACATAAGATTAGTAGAGTAATTTTTATATAAAAAATTACTACCAAATGCACATAAATCTTTAAACAACCAAAAGCTTATACAAGTCAAAATCTAGATAAATAAATACAAAATCCTAAAAACAATAATAATTAAAAAAAAAAAAACCACACACACACACACAAAAATTAAATAAAGATTTGATGAACCCATAAAACAATAATGCAGCAATTGTGAATCTATGAAATTAGAAGCTAAAACAATTAATTATGCCCTCAAACAACCAAAGATCAAAACTTTATGCAAAATCAATTAAAGATGAAAGATACCCACATCATAAATCTAGCTAAAAAATAATAAGAACTGATTGATTTTTAATAAAATAAAGAAAATAAAAAAAGGGATTACATTTTATCAGCTTCCCAATTAGCCTGAGACATTTTAAAAGGTTGGATCAGATATTCCTCAAAGAGTGTTTAGATCTTCATGCAAATAAGATTTTTTTGTGTTTCATGGAATGTATTTTTAAGATCCCTCAAAGCAAACCAGGGAGAGAGAGAGAGAGAGACAGAAAGACTTGTCGTTGTCACTCGTATGTCTAAAACAAGAATAAAAAGTGTTTGTGTTTATATATGACTGCACAAACCAACACATGGATTAAGATGGCTATATGCCCCAAAATAAAACTCTCCACTTTTGCAACAAAATTTTACTCTACGAGGATAAGTCTAGTCTGCATCATCCGGCCCACCTCACGCGCCAAGCCCCCATTGTTCACGCGCGAAGCTCAGAAGTTGAAACAAAATTCGGTGAAAGGTTTCACCAAATGAAAAAGTAAAAAAATCGGGTCTCACCCCTTTCAACCGTTGCAATTTAAAAATAAAAATAATAATAATAATAATAATAATAATTAAAAAAATAAAAATAAAAAAGCTCCCACTGCCCCTTTTTACTTATGAATAACCACTAAAATTCATACTTTTTAAACCGAAACTTCACCAAAACACTACTTTATTATAAGAAATCAACAATACTTCTAATGGCTTGCAAACTTCCCCACACCGTCAAACAACTTCAAACTATGTTAAAAACCAAGCAGACAGATACGACACGGAACGACAAGAGGCAATTGTCGAAGTGATTAAGAAGTTTGAGCTCGCGAAGGCACTCAAACAACGACTGAGAACACGATACACAGAGTGCAACGACATCTCGGATGACAGGAAATTTGTGATCTACCCGTTTCTGTACGATGAATATTGCAAAGACGCTGCCGTTGTTGAGACATTGTAGGGTTGTGTGAATCAGTTACAGTCCCAAAAATCCAACAAGATCCATTGGAGTTATGAAGAAAATGTGGAAGCTACTATGGTTGAGCAACAACAATAACAACAACAATTTGTGCAAGTGCATCAAGTTCATCTGTTGCACCAAGAGTTGTTGAGCAACAACAACAGCTGCCTCATCTGGATCACTTTCAGCTAAGTTTTGAGGAAAATGTGGCAGCTGATGATGGTGGCTGGAACTCTGACAAGGAGCGAGAGCTGAGCAGGTTGGAAGCTCAGTTAGAAGCAGAGAAGTTTACGAACTGCTCTGCGTATGACGACGGTTACGACTCCAACAACTCTGAAACCTGGGATCACCCAGATTACAATTAAAGTTTAAGTTTATATTTATGTTTATGTGATGTTTTAATTTTATTATGTAACGTTCTAATTCCAAGAAGTTAATGTAATGTTACGTTTATGTAATGTTTATTTTTTAAGTTTATGTAACGTTTTCATTTTGTATGTTGTTTTTAAAATTTGAACGTGTTAATACAAATATCGTCTAAACACGATATTTATATTTTACGATCTTTACTATTAGTTTGTTATCGACAAAGTATAAACTTTATTTTCTAAGCAAAATATAATTGTAGTATAAGTCTCACATATAGAAACTTTATTTCTATGTAAACATTACATTTGCTACATGATTCATTGTTGAACTTATGATGTTGATAGCATATTAAGTGTAAAAACTTATTTAGTACAGTAAGTTTTTGTAAACAATGTGTCTTATTGAGAGCGTTGGGTATCATGCATACCATTAACACGTTATTTGTATGTCACCTCAGCGCCACATCATCCACTCCAAATAACACACCATTCACTAAAACACCCCTCCCTCATAACACACCACTAACACGTTATTGGGTCTCACTTTTTTTATTTCATTTTATTTAATAAAAACAAACACATTTTATTAAACACAAATTAAACCTACAATACATAAATTAAAATTACAATACATAAAATAAGATTACAATACGAAATTTCGAAAAAAAAAATATTGATAAATTTACAATACGTGACTACATATCTTGTTGTTGTTGTTGTTGGTATCGTTCCCAAAGATGATCTACAAGATCATGTCGAAGGTCATTATGCACGTCCTTGTCACGTATTTCCTTTCGTTTCTTTGCATGTTGATCGCATCTTTCGATCCATGTTTCTTGTTTATTTGCGGCCGGACTAACAAATATTTCGTTGTATTCACTTATTTGAAATTCTTGGTCTTGTAGTATCATGTTATGCAATATGATGCAACAATACATAATCCTACGTATTCTGCTAACCTGGTAAGATCGTGTGGGTTGTGCTATAATCCCCCAACGTCCCTGCAGGACACCAAAAGCCCATTCCACATCTTTCCTTGCACTTTCTTGAGCCCTCTTAAAATTTATATCAGTCGCGTTTCGGGCAATTTTATATGATTTGACAAAAGTAGCCCGCGTGGGATAAATACCATCTGCCAGGTAATATCCTTTGGTGTATGTGTGACCATTCACCGTGAACGGGGCTTCGGGAGCGCGCTCGTCAACGAGGTCGTCAAACAAATTTGACCGATATAGAACATTTAGGTCGTTATTTGCACCCGATATACCAAAAAATGCATGTCAAATCCACAAATCTTGAGATGCAACTGCTTCAAGCATTATAGTCGGATGCTTGTGATCCCCTCGTTGGAATTGCCTTTGAAAGCGTTCGGACAATTTGTCCATTCCAAATGCATACAATCTATACTACCAAGCATACCCGGGAACCCATGATACTCTGCGTGTTTTTCATATAGTCGCGTAATATCATCCGGGGTGGGTTTTCTTAAATACTCCTCTGAGTATAAATCACATATGCATTTGGTAAAATTTTCTAAACTATCATGACAACAACGTTCCCCAATTTGAAAATATTCATTAAAAGCATCGGGTGCTGACCCGTACGCCAATTGGCGTATAGCTGCTGTGCATTTCATTATAGGGTGGATACTCATTTTACCACAAGCATCTGGCCGTGATCTAAAAAATAGAAAGTGAGGGGGAATAGGATGAACATTATAGTTAATTATACCTTTGACTATTTTTAAAAATAGTCATCGACTCATCTGGTAACGTCGTCTGAAATTTCTTTCGGGATATTTTGGATTATCCCCAAAATAATCACTAAGAAGACGTTGTTCAGCGGCTGCATATTCTCGGGGTATGTAATTCCGGCTTTGTGAACTTGATGCATCGTCATCAAACGCTAGAAACTTTTCTTGCAATTCATATAAACGTAACAATTCGTCGGCTCGAGTTTCACCGTTAAAAAGATCCATGGAAGTTATTGAAAGTGTAATTGAAAGTGTATAAATATTGTGGCTTGGTTGGATTGTTTGTAAAATTTATGTGTGCTAATTGAGTATATATATTTGAAATAGGGTGTGTTATTTTTTCTTCTTTTTTGCCCGTTGCACTATAGCAGGCTTGCATTCAAGTCTTACCGTAGCAATATAGCAGACTTGCATTCAAGTTTTGCATGCATACTTGCATTGAATTGTATGACAGCCGTTGCATGCAATAAATACAACACAATAAATATAACGTCTTGCATTCACTTGTATTCAATGAATTGTGGCCTGGGTCGATTAAAAAAAGATTACACGATACGATTAAAATTACATGATACGATTAAAAAAAATACTAAACTTAACTAAACTACACGATACGATTAAAAAAAGATTACACTAGATGATTAAATAAAAATACAAGTAAATGAAACTACAATACGATACGAATAAACTAATCATAGGTGGTTTGGGTCGATGGGCCAGCCGAAGAAGCCTGCGTGCCAAAGTAACGACGTCGGATATCGGCTTTTATTGCTTCCACACCCGCTGCATCTTCCGGAGTCATCTCGTTGGTGCTCTAACTAAGAAACTTCAATTCTTCCAATCTTTTTGTGTTGCAATATAATCAATTATTTTCTCTTGTTCGACTCGCAATTCCTCTTGGATCATCTCCTTGAAAGCTTCTCTACTCGACGAAGAAGCTGCCGAACGCGTAGAGTCGGAGTTTGCACTCTTGGAAGGCCTTGGCTTGCCGGGAGGACGTGGGATTGCATCGTTTTGAAAAAGCTCGTTCGGTTCTTCAATGTCGTCGAGTCCCCGAACGCGTCTTCCGGGTTTAACGGTTTTCACACCACGCCATTTGCTATGGTCTTTTAAGACCTCCCATGCTTCATGGTGAGTAAACGCATAACCCCACAATTCTTTGAATATGGTGTAACAACGATTTAGGTGCTTTGAATCGTTTTCACCACTCAACCTTTCATTTTCTTCGACAACTCCCGCGAACTTGTTGCAAGCACCCTGCAACGTAGTCCACTTGCCGGTCAACATATCCTTGGTACGTTGGTATTCCGCAAACCGGTTGTATTCACTTGTAACTTTTTTCCAAAACGACTTTGAGTTTCGGTCAATACCGAGTCTTGGATCCTCGGATATTTGTACGTACGTTTCGGCCAAAAGCTTTTCCTCATCCGGTTCCCAACGTTTATGGACGGAATCGATCTTCTTTGATCTCGGCTTTTTCCCTTTTCCTTTTCCTTTTCCGATCGGCGAAGACTCGGTTTGTGATCCTTGTGTTGGTGATGGAGGTGAGGTTGGTGGTGATGATGAGTTTTGTGGCATGTCTTTTGTTGGTTGCGAGGAATTCCCGATATTCATGTTGTTGAAGTATCGTTGTTGTTGTGAAAAAAAGGCCATTTGGTTATATTGATCTTGATTCATTTGTGGACCGAAATTGGGTTGTGGAAAATATGGCATCGAGTTTTGCGTGTTGTGTTGGTTCGGATATGGAGGATATAGAGGATATGGAGGATATGGCATCGCGTTTTGAGTGTTCGGCATAGGCACCGGAAAAGACCGTCCGGATGACGGTGTTGCGGGTGAAGGTGAGCTTGAATTAGCGGATTCGGTTTGAAAAATATTGTTAAGTAACCAATCATTTCCGTTGTTATTTGCCATTTTTTGAATGATAATGTGTATGCAAAAGTTTTGATATGTTGGTGTTTATATGTGACAAGTTTTGATATTTAAAAGTTATTTGCCATTGCAGCCTTTGCATTCAAGTCTTGCCCGTTTGCATGCAGCCTTGCATTCAATTATATGACAAGTTTTCTCATTTCTATTCATTTGACAGTTGCATGCAGCCTTGCATTGAATTATGACAAGTTTTTCTTACTTGTATTAATTTAACTTTTGCATGCAATAAATACAACACAAATAAAAAGCACCTTTTTTGATAAAAATACACTAGTCAAAAGCAAAGTAGAAAACTCTTCAAATACAAAATCGTGAAAAAGAAAAGCAAAGTTCTATTAAATACAAAAGAAAAGTTCCATGTAAAGACTAGTCAAAAGCAAATCCCATGTAAAGACAAAAGAAAAAAAAAGAAAGAAACACAAAAGAAGGGAGGATGGCGTGAGTTACTTGAATGGCTCAAATACCTTTGGCTCACCAATGGCATTTTGCATGGTATCACATTTGGCATGTTATTGGTTCAAGAAAGTGCATTTGGCGTGTAAAAAAACATGGTACCTAGTGCTCTAATTGAGTTAGCAACTCTCCAAGAAATTAAGAAAGGGATAAGACTATTCTAAACATATTTTCTTCTCTGATTTTCATTTCAAAACCAAAGCACAACTTAAATAGCAAACAATAAGAAATACGTGGTATCCTAGTCTTTAGGAACAAGCAGAACATGGGAATATTATAATTAAGAGTGCTAGGTGTGGTGGAGAAACATGGTTCGCCGTTCATACGTGGAGGGCTCGTCGAGCTCGCCACCCCTCGCCACCACACCGACCCCCCTCGCCACCCCTCGCCGATTCCACCTTCGTCACTTCCCCGGCGAAGGTAAATCTCTGACTTTGTGTCAGATTTCTTTTTTCTCTTTTTTTTCTTTTCTCCTTCCCTTTGTTTTTGATTTTGTGTTTTTATTGTTGGAATATGTGAATAATATAAAAACTTAAACACATAAACATCAAAGAGTACGCAGCAGAAATAGATCAAATACAAGTAATTAAATTAACCTAATATAAAAGGATGCGTACCTTTGTGATTTCTAGCAAGAACAAGAAATCAATGGAATAAGAACTATAAACCCTAATTGGGTTTAATTGGGGATCGACTATATGATAGTCGAGTGGGCAATCACCTCTTTAGCAAAAGTATGCTAACACTTCGTTCTCGTACACACGTACTATTAGCATTTCAATAAGAAAAGCTAGGTTCTTAATTCACGAAACAAACTTTAAACTATTGGTCCTATCAATCAAAGGATCGATTAGACACAAAAGAATGAGAAGAAAGAAGTGATTTGGTTGCTATGGAAGCAAGGGATGATTGAATGAATACATGAGGCCATGTATTTATACTATCATAACCTTGAAGCATTCCCTATCCTATNATCCTTGTGTTGGTGATGGAGGTGAGGTTGGTGGTGGTGGTGAGTTTTGTGGCATGTCTTTTGTTGGTTGCGAGGAATTCTTGATATTCATGTTGTTGAAGTATCGTTGTTGTTGTGAAAAAAGGCCATTTGGTTATATTGATCTTGATTCATTTGTGGACCGAAATTGGGTTGTGGAAAATATGGCATCGAGTTTTGCATGTTGTGTTGGTTTGGATATGGAGGATATAGAGGATATGGAGGATATGGCATCGCGTTTTGAGTGTTCGGCATAGGCACCGGAAAAGACCGACCAGATGATGGTGTTGCGGGTGAAGGTGGGTTTGAATTAGCGATTCGGTTTGAAAAATGTTGTTAAGTAAGCAATCATTTCCGTTGTTATTTGCCACTTTTTGAATGACAATGTGTACGCAAAAGTTTTGATATGTTGGTGTTTATATGTGACAAGTTTTGATATTTAAAAGTTATTTGCCATTGCAGCCTGATGACGTCAAATTTACCCATGATTTAAGTGTTAATTTCCCCCTAAAATGCTCATCTTTTCTATTCATATGAAGAATGTATACTCTTATTTCTTCCTATTTTGGTTTCAGGGTAAATGTTGAAACTCAAGACCTTGTGATGCGGTTGGATTGCACCACTCGCAAAAAGGTTTTACTTCTCAAGGGATCTTGAGAAGCTTGCAATCCCCACTAGGTAGTGTACCTGACCGATGTAGTATAGTGTAGTAGCAAGTACCGGGGGATTGATCGTTCTCTAGGGGAATAGTGTCGTTAGGATTGAAAAGCTACTCTAATTGGTCTAATGGTGAGAGAAGATTCTTTTTGTATTTTATTATTTTTTTAGAAAGCAAGTAAAAATCTCGGGTTTGAAGGAGTGGGCGGAATTAGTTGCTAGTCAACTAACCCAAATTACTACGATTGCAAATAAAATAAAATAAAATGAAAGTAAATGTTGTGAAAACTAATATTGAGAAAAGTGTGTTTACTTAGATTTCCTTACTCCCTAACTATCTTTTATTGATTGATTAGTGTGTATTAATTGCGTGGATGACGGATTGTATTCCTTAATACCATTCGTGGGAGTGTGTACGGACTTCTCCCAACTCTATAAGCTTCTACTTCACTCCTATGTCGAGCCGGCTAAGAAGCCCCTAACATGGGATCACTAGAATTCGCTTATGCATTAAAACAATCAAATAACCTTAGTACACCTTGGTTCATGTTTCTTAAGACGTTCAAGCATGTTACCAACCGGAAGTCTGCCAGTTTTCTTAAGTCTAACATCGATAAACACCCATCCAATACAATTAATAACACACCATTCAATCAATAATCAATAGTTAGGTTTCATTAGATCTAAGCAAACACAAAGAAAACCTAGCCTAGCATGTTAAACAAAAGACAAGAATAAGATAGAATCAAACAACACATAGACATATTGAATGATTAATTGATTACTTATCTTCAATGTAACATGGAAGATCTCAAGGTTAAAAACCTTGAAAAAGGCTGCTAAAATCGTCTAGGGTTTCTCCCTTAAAAGTTCCACACCCATGACTAAAAATTATGCGAATATATATAGAAAAACAGACTTGACGGCGTCACGTTATAGCCTTGACG
>LBNU01016067.1:2583-19960 GCA_014162995.1 Artemisia annua
TTAGTCTTTCCGTTAATAATTTACGCCGTTGTCAATCTTTTTACGTTTTCGTCCATTTTTTAAAGTTCTCGTCCGTTTTTTTAACATTTTCGTCTATTTTTTTTCCTGTTTTTGTCAATCTTTTTACGTTTTCGTCTATTTTTTTACGTTCTCGTCCGTTTTTTAACGATTTCGTCCATTTTTTACGTTTTTATCAATCTTTTTTTGATTTCGTCCAATTTTTAGGTTTTTGTCAATCTTTTTACATTTTTGTCCGTTTTTTAACGTTCTCTTTTGGTTTTTTACAATTTCGTTCATTTTTACGCATTTTCGTCCTTTTTTTATTTTTACATTTTTGTCTGTTTTTTAACGTTCTTGTCCGTTTTTTTACGTTTTAGTCCATTTTTAACGTTTTCGTCCGTTTTTTTTTAAATGTTTTTGTCTTTTTTTTACGTTCTTGTCAATTTTTTTACGTTTTGTCATTTTTTTTACGTTCTCGTCCGTTTTTTATGTTCTCGTTCAGTTTTTTACGTTTTCGTCCGTTTTTTTACGTTTTCATCCGAGAACATAAAAAATGAACGAGAACATAAAAAACGGACGAGAACGTAAAAAAAGGACAAAAACGTATAAAAACGTAAAAAAGACAAAAACGTAAAAAAAACGGACAAGAATGCAAAAAATAGACGGAATGTAAAAAACGGACGAAAACGTATAAAAACGAACGAAAACGTAAAAAACGGATAGAAACGTAAAAAAAACAGACAAAATGTAAAAAAATGGACGAGAACGTTAAAAAACAGACAAAAACGTAAAAAGACGGACGAAAACGTTAAAAAACATTAAAAATGGACGAAAACGTAAAAAAAAAAAGGACGAAAAAGATAAAAAATGGAAAAAAAAGTAAAAAAAAAAGAAGAAAACAAAAAAAAAAGAAAAAAAAGAAAAAAAAAAAGAACAAAAACGAGAAAAAAGAAACAAAAAGGAAAAAAAAAAAAAAAAAAAAAACGTAAAAAAAATTGACGGGAACGTTAAAAACAGACAAAAGTGTAAAAAAAACGGACAAAAACGTGTAAAAAGGAACAAAAACGTAAAAAAAAACTAGAAGAGAACGTTAAAATCAATTCTTTCCCGGGATTTTACTAAAGTCAACCAGGAAAACCGCTAAGATAGGTAAACCGCTGGTACAGTAACCGCTGACAAAGTAACCGCTAGTAAAGTAATAACGGACAAAAATGTAAAGAGATTGACAAAAACGTAAAAAAAAATGGACAAAAACGTAAAAAGATTGACAAATACGTAAAAATATGGACGAAAACGTTAAAAAACGGACGAGAACGTAAAAAAATGGACGAAAACGTAAAAAGATTGAAAAAACGAAAAAAAAAATGGTCGAAAACGTTAAAAAAACGAACGAGAACGTTAAAAAATGGACGAAAACGTAAAAAGATTGACAACGGCGCAAAATATTAACGGAAAGACTAACGGTGCAAAAAATTAGGACTTTTTTAGAAAATGAGGACTAACGGTGCAAAAAATATTATCGGAGGGACTAACGGGCAAATGACTTAACAGATAAACTAACGGCCCATCCAAATTAGGGACTAAATGAGTGACAAGTTTCAAAAATAGGTATCTCTGGTGTAATTAAAACGAGTTAGGGACTAAACATGCAATCTGAGTAAACCACAGGAACCATCTGTGTAACTTTTTCTATTTCAAAACATATTTGTTACATCTTAACAAAATTTAAATTTAGAGAAGAGATGATGCAATGAGTTTGATAAATCATTATACTCTGGATGATTAACTACTCATAGCAACAACAATTTATTGTTTTTGACAAAATTAGTTTCGTCAATTTGTATGCACTTATTTATTTATTTGTTTTCTTTTGTATCTATGGGCGTTATTTAAAAGTAACAGTCATTTGTGTGTGAGCCACACTTTTTTTTAAGCAAATAAAATATAATGACGAAAGTTAAACAGATTATCGGTGCTTCTGGTTTAGTTTGACAGTGGTTCAACTTAAGTTCAGTGTTAACAGATCAGGTGAAAATGGAGGTGTGTTTATTATATGAGTGTAATTCAGTTTGTCCCTTTTACCTGAATCGTTAAATAGAATCGTTATACATTTTCACCAAGTGTTTTTATAAATCTTTAGTTAGCAAAGGTTGTTTCTAAACAATTTCTTAAAAGTTCCAATTGTATCCCTTGTAGCTTAGGATAATTTTGAAAAAGATATCAACGGTTAATTTTTTTAATAACTATAAAATATTGTATTTTTCAGATGTGTTAACTCTATTTTATAATGATTACAGTTAATTTTTGTTACATTAACTACATTTCATGCCATGTATCATTATCAAGATTTATAGATAGTGATCACCAAAAGGCTTGTGTCTTAATGGTACCTCCTGTTTTGTGAGAAGCTCCCCAACTAAATGGTTGTGGGTTCAAGTTTTGCTTAGAACATATGAGATAAATTGTGATGTAAATGTCGTGAGATAATTAAAATTGTCTTTCTAAAAAAAATATCTAATACCAGTGCAAAAAGTGACAATAAATTAGTTTATTGCAGTTTTGTTTTTTTTTTTTTTCACTGATTATGGTCATTGAATGATTTCATGTGACGATGATGTAAAAGAAAAGGAAAAGCGGTGGAGTATGATAGAGTGTAAAAAGTTAGGGGAATTTCATTATCTATACTATATAAAAGTTAAACCCCTTAACTTAATGTGCAAGAGTATTGTGCACAAATGATTGGTACGGTACAACATAGTTTAAGCAACCTCTTAAGTATATGAATTACATGAATTTACATTTATTCTTTCCATCAATTAGAACAAAAAAATTGAATTCGAAATATCAAGTGATGCGGAATAAACAAAAAATTTGAATGCGGAATATCAAGTGATGCGGAATATGAATTGTTGCTACGGTTTCAAGTATATGAACCACCTTTGCAATTACAACACATAATGATCTCAATACTATAAATAAGAAATACATTTACCACAAACCACACTCCCATCAAAATTGTTTTGCCGATATAATACCAAAAACAATGATTTTTGTTCTTTTTCGTTTGGTACAACAAACCCGAAACCAATACCCGAAACCATAACTATCTATATTACTTTCAAGATACGTTTTATAGATCTTGAAACCAAGAACCAAAAACAAATCAGAAAAATAACAAGATCTCAATGATGTACAAAGCCTCGCCGGAAAAACGAAGCGTCGCCGGGATGTTCGAGTGGTGGGATTGAAGGCCGCGGATACAATGGGATGTTGATACCGCCGCCATGATCTGATTGATCAAAGAGATGAAGTAAAGGCTCTGAAACATCGAACTGACGAGACATGGTCTGTGACAAATACGGTGCGGTATGTGTAAGTATAAAGAAAATACTTATATTATATATGTTAAGTAAATACTAACAGCACAGTATAGCACTTAAACATATAAAGCAAAAATCATATAAATCATGGCAAACGGAGTAGGCAGGCATCTGGCGGTCATAAGAAACATTTTTATGAAAATGGTTATAGTTTAGGTTTTTAATTTACCTAGTTCTCTATAACCTGGCTCTGATACCAATCTGTAACACCCCCAAAAATAGAGAATCGCGGAAGCATACAAGTATTTGGGGTGCTACGAAATTTGAATCACAACACAAGATATAGAGAACGGATTGAAAATCCGTTTAAAATATATTACTAAATTTTTAAGTCAAATGTAATACATAAGTTCAAGTTTAATAAAATAAGGCCCAGTTACATGATTGTACCAAAGTTTTCAGAGTTACGCATGTGTAAAAACACTTAGGATTCTTATGACCTTGCCATGCACTTCCCTCAACATAAACATACTTTAAGCACCTGAAAAACATGCTAAAAGTCAACTAATGCTGGTGAGTCTATAGGTTTAAATTAAATAGCACATATGGACCATAGCAAATAATCAGCAAGCACACACTAAAGCCGTATGCAACACTAAGCTCAACAACCGAACTAGACAAAATTATGCCAAAGGCATGAATACAATAAAGGTGCCCGCGAGTGATAATCCCCGGTCACTCGGCAAAGAGGTCGTCATGGTATACGTTCGCCTTGACCATGGCATGGCCAACCGAACGGAGGAGTCACCCTGAATAGATCTATTTATAACATACACGTTTCCCGGCGGGAATTGACGGTGTTGATAGTGGGCAAAGTGGGATTCAAGCAAACTTAGGTTTCCGCATACCAGTGTGTAAACGCAAGTTCAGTTTTGGTCCATGAAAACAGTTTTGCATGTTTCTCACCCCAAGGTTTATAAAACAATACTTATAAGAAAATGGGGCTATAAACTCACCTTAAAAGATAGCATTCCGCTAGTCAATAAGTAAATAGTGCAACCGCTCCGACACGCGACCTAAGTAAGTATGGTAAGTCATAGTACAACGTTCGTGTTTTAAGTGTTTGACTCTTTTGAAAAGGTTTTTATGTTATGTGTTACCATGCGCTCGTGTATTTCTTGCTTGTTGTGTGGTACGTACATTTCAAAGTAATTTATTAGAAAGGCTCTAGGTGATGGCTCGTGGTAATAGTGAATGGTGTGAGAGTGCATAACGGAATATCCGTGTATTATATTCATCGTCATAATACGTAAGTAATATATATATATATATATATATATATATATATATATATATATATATATATATATATATATATATATATATATATATATATATATATATATATTATGTATTTAATTAATTAATTAAGCTTATAATTAATTAAATATACTTGAGAAATCTTTATAATAATAAGTTGATGAGTAAATATTATATTATAAATATCCTTTATTATTTATAATATAATCAAATATTAAGTAGTTAAAATAAATACATTTGTATTTAGAAAAACTACATAAACGTAAGTATTTTTGTGTAAAATACTCTCAGTGTTGTAATTTTTAGAAATTTGGCCATGACCAGTTCGTTTGTTAAACGTTTTCATTTTCCTCAAATGTTGCAATTTCTCAAATAAACCACTAGTCTCTTTATTTGCAAAATTTAGTACGTAATAACTATATTATTTACTTATTAATATAGTTATCGTTATAATTCGTTCTATAATGTAAAAATAGTCACCGTGAGTCCAAATATATGTAAAAACTCATTTTCCTCACCCGAAAGGTCTATTGGGTCTAAATTTCACTATTGGGCCCATTAACCCAATATTAACCCAAAACCATTTAACCCGGTTTAAATTACGTTTTATATATCGTTATATATTGAAATTAATTTCTACACGTCCGATAATAATTTTTGGTCAAAAAGTCAAAGTTGGAAAAATGTTTATTGGGCTCGGCCCAACTGCCATCGAGCACCATATTAGCCTCAAAACATTCACTTGGCCCAAAACTAATTTTAGTGTTTACATTTATATAACTTTATATAATTAAACATAATTAACACTTTTAATTATATTTACTTCTCAAAAATATCAAGTTTTGTCAAAATTATTTTTATTTGACTAAAAATAATTATTGTCGACCCAAAATAATTAATTTCACCAAAAATTGTATTTTAACTAATTAATTATAATTAGTTACGGTTAATTCGATATATATTTAGTTATAATCTTTCAAGTAAAAATCTCACCATTTCACCACTTGAGCCAAAATTTTATGTTTTTCAAAACCCCAATAATTTCATAACTTTTATTTGTGCCGATTTATGTATATATACATATAAGTGTATATATCGTCTAAAATTCGCGTAATTAGTGTAAATCACATTTGTATCATTAGATTAGTACCACAAGCAACAAGTTTTACCACACAAGCAAGAAATACTAAAATGACTACATAGCATTTAATGTAAGTCGATTTACATGCATGCAACACAATCCATATATATTTGTCAACTTAACAAAACATATACATTTAACACTTGGCAACACCTTTGATCATCATAAAAATATGATTTGAACAAGATTAGAAAAGTTTGATGAATCCTTACAATGGTTTTGTTGTTAACGTGGCTAGGAGAGACCAAAGAAAAGACCCAAATCACTTCAAGTTTTACCCAAATCACCTTATGTATAACCCAAACTCTTGATTTAACACCCAAATATAACTTGATCTTCAAAAATTATTGAGAATATGTGTGTGTGTGTGTGTGTGTGTGTGTGTGTGTGTGTGTGTGTGTGTGTTTGGCCGGTTATGGAGCAAGAAGAAGAAGAAAAGTGTGTTGGTAAAGTGAAGTGGGGAGGGTGAAAGTATAACGGATTATAGATTTGGTTATTAGGGTGTATTGGATAATAGGATGTTTTGTGGTTAATAAGGGAATTTGCATGTAATTATATGAGGTGGGTATGAGGTGGCTGGCTAGGGGATCCAAGGAAGAGTGAGGATGTATAATTTTACTCCTCGTTGGTATATCGTGTATCGGTTTAAGCTTAAATGCAACCGTAACGTCCCGGTTTGACGTTTTTGGACACGTATACGTAAAATAAAGTTTTTAGCCACGATTTCGTTAGAAATATAATAAAATGACTTTACTGACTCAAAAATATATTTTCTTGACCTTTACCATAGGTACTGTAGTGTCGGTTCGCGTGCGGCGTTGTTTTCAGAAAAATGTGAGAAAGCTCTCAGTAAATTACGAAACTTGTCAGTAACTATCCGAAATTGATTAATTTGTGTTTACCGACAAAAATAAACTTTTTCAGTAGTGACTGTAAGCTACAGTGTGCAGGACAGCTCCAGAAAATGTTCAGAAATGTACAGAAACATGCAGAAATGTGCAAAAATGCATATAATACTCAAAGTAAATATAATAAATAGAAATTTATTATTAAATTAATTTGTGAAAAATACCATTTGTCACAGTCTCCCCTCCTTAAGGGGAAATCCGTCCCGGATTTCAGTTCAAGTCATTCGATGAGTTCGAAAAGAGATGTGGATATTTACGCTTGATCTCGTCCTCTCGCTCCCAAGTGTACTCGGGGCCTCTGCGAGAGTTCCAGCGAACTTTCACGATTGGGATACGACTCTACTTCAGTCGTTTAACTTCCCGGTCCATGAGGCAATGCGAGTCTATAGGCCACGGGCCCGACTCTTGCAAGAATCTCGAAAGGTCCAATATAACGAGGGTTCAGGGGTGTCTTGTTTCATTCCAAGGAGCAATTTTTATGGATCTTTGTAAGTTAGTATCTATTTTGTATTTTTATCGACTTATTTGTTTATTGTTGCATTAAAGATAGTTCTTTCATCATATAATAAATAAGGTATTAAAATTTTGTGGAAAAGAACTTATAAAAGTATTTGAAAGGTAACACTTGTTCTTATTTCAAAGAAAAAATTACACGGATGGTCCCTGTGCATGTTTACTCCCTAACTCGTTTTAATTACACCAGAGAGACCTATTTTTGAAACTTGTCACTCATTTAGTCCCTAATTTGGATGGGCCGTTAGTTTATTCGTTAAGTTATTTGCCCGTTAGTCCCTCCGTTAATATTTTTTGCACCGTTAGTCCTCATTTAAAAAGTCCTAATTTTTTTGCACCGTTAGTCTTTCCGTTAATAATTTACGCCGTTGTCAATCTTTTTACGTTTTCGTCAATTTTTTAAAGTTCTCGTCCGTTTTTTTAACATTTTCATCTATTTTTTTCCCGTTTTTGTCAATCTTTTTACGTTTTTTTCTATTTTTTTACGTTATCGTCCGTTTTTTAACGATTTCGTCCATTTTTTACGTTTTTATCAATCTTTATTTGATTTCGTCCATTTTTTACGTTTTTTTTCAATCTTTTTACATTTTTGTTCATTTATAATCATTATTTTCATATCTAATAAATCTTAGAGCATATGTAACGTATAAGTATGTATAATGTTTTACTTTTGACAACCAAATGCAATAAAAGTATACGTACGCTACTCTATATAATATATATATTTGGAATTTAATAAATTAGAATCACTTACCTAATGTCACTCTTCGTTGTCGTGACTTTTCGTAATTTAAAATTAAAGAAAATGAAATTTCAAACATATTGTTAACTTAAATTTGTGAACTTATTTGTTATGCTTTGAAAAAAACATACTTTTTCTCTCGCCCGCAAATATTGATAGAGAAATTACGTACTACTCTCACACAAGGGCGAAGCATAGTGAGGACCGCTAACCCATTTTTGTATTTTTTTTTCGCGATTTCATGTGTTAATTTTTTTTTCATCTTAGCCCTCCCATCTAATGCTTTTTCGGAAAAAAAAAAAAAATTGTTTCGGCCATCCCACACGGGTCTACATGATACTAATTATGACCACACGGGTCAGCAAGTAAGTACGTATATCATGAAAAACAAAGGAACCCATACTCCCAAATAAATAAAAAGAAAAAGGGAAAAATCTTTATTAATTTACTATACTTGCCACAAATATAACTTCCGCGTAGTGAACAAAAAAAAATAGATTTTCTGTACACTAAAGTTGACACTTTTGTCTTTCTTTGTGTAATAAGGATAAAAAAATTTTCTGTAATGACTATTATACCCTTGAATTTTTGAAAATTGCATCCAATGTCCTTTGACTAAATTACATAAACGGTCCCTGTTGTTTAGAGAAAACTGTTTTTTTTTCAAAAATTTTTTTTCGAAAATATTTTTTTTCCGAATTTTTTTTTCAAAATTTTTTTTCGAAAATATTTTTTCCCCGAAAATATTTTTCTTTCAAAAATATTTTTTTTTTCGAAAATAATATTTTTTTCAAAAATAATATTTTTTGAAAATATTTTTTTCCCGAAAAATATTTTCCTTCGAAAATATTTTTTTTTCCAAAATATTTTTTTTCCGAAAATAATTTTTTTTAAATATTTTTATTTTCGAAAATATGTTTTTCTCGAAAATATTTTTTTTCCGAAATATTTCTTTTTTCGAAAATATTTAAAAAAAAGAATTTAAAAAAAAATTGAGAAAAAAAAGGAATTAATTTAGAAAGAAAAAAAAGGGGGGACGGTGGACGCAATTTTCTTTAAACAACAGGGACCATTAATGTAATTTAGCCTAAGGACGGTGGATGCAATTTTCGCAAACCCACAGGGACTATTTTTGTAATTTGGAAGGGTAAAATAGTCATAATACACAAAGAAAGACAAAAGTGTCAACTTTAGTATACAGAAAAGCTATTTTTTTTGTTCACTACGCGGAAGTGATATTTGTGGCAAGTATAGTACATTAATAAAGATTTTTCCCAAAGAAAAACCATAGCTAAAACAATATTCGTTCAAATAATAAACAATAGAGTCAATAGCAAAAGCGATACTTATATTTATTTCAAATATCATAAACACAAACTAAATATTTAGCTATCAAAACTAAGACACATTCCGTGCATCGCACGGGTTGTACATAGCCTCGTTCCAATGAAACGTCAATAATTACATATTTCTTTAAAGCACAAGTTTTTAATGCATGACGTATAATGCTACTAAAGCAAGATTAGGGCCGAGCAAACCACCCGAACAGNCAAAATGTAAAAAAATGGACGAGAACGTTAAAAAACAGACAAAAACGTAAAAAGACGGACGAAAACGTTCAAAAACATTAAAAATGGACGAAAACGTAAAAAAACGGACGAGAACGTTAAAAAATGGACGAAAACGTAAAAAAAATTGACGGGAACGTTAAAAACAGACAAAAGTGTAAAAAAACGGAAAAAAACGTGTAAAAAGGAACGAAAACGTAAAAAAACTAGAAGAGAACGTTAAATAACGGACAAAAACGTAAAGAGATTGACAAAAACGTAAAAAAATGGACAAAAACGTAAAAAGATTGACAAATACGTAAAAATATGGACGAAAACGTTAAAAAACAGACGAGAACGTAAAAAAATGGACGAAAACGTAAAAAGATTGACAAAAACGGAAAAAAATGGTCGAAAACGTTAAAAAAACGAACGAGAACGTTAAAAATGGACGAAAACATAAAAAGATTGACAACAGCGCGAAATATTAACGGAAAGACTAATGGTGCAAAAAATAGGACTTTTTTAGAAAATGAGGACTAACGGTGCAAAAAATATTATCGGAGGGACTAACGGGCAAATAACTTAACAGATAAACTAACGGCCCATCCAAATTAGGGACTAAATGAGTGACAAGTTTCAAAAATAGGTATCTCTGGTGTAATTAAAACGAGTTAGGGACTAAACATGCAATCTGAGTAAACCACAGGAACCATCCGTGTAACTTTTTCTATTTCAAAACATATTTGTTACATCTTAACAAAATTTAAATTTAGAGAAGAGATGATGCAATGAGTTTGATAAATCATTATACTCTGGATGATTAACTACTCATAGCAACAACAATTTATTGTTTTTGACAAAATTAGTTTCGTCAATTTGTATGCACTTATTTATTTATTTGTTTTCTTTTGTATCTATGGGCGTTATTTAAAGTAACAGTCATTTGTGTGTGCGCCACACTTTTTTTTAAGCAAATAAAATATAATGACGAAAGTTAAACAGATTATCGGTGCTTCTGGTTTAGTTTGACAGTGGTTCAACTTAAGTTCAGTGTTAACAGATCAGGTGAAAATGGAGGTGTGTTTATTATGTGAGTGTAATTCAGTTTGTCCCTTTTACCTGAATCGTTAAATAGAATCGTTATACATTTTCACCAAGTGTTTTTATAAATCTTTAGTTAGCAAAGGTAGTTTCTAAACAATTTCTTAAAAGTTCCAATTGTATCCCTTGTAGCTTAGGATAATTTTGAAAAAGATATCAACGGTTAATTTTTTTAATAACTATAAAATATTGTATTTTCAGATGTGTTAACTCTATTTTATAACGATTACAGTTAATTTTTGTTACATTAACTACATTTCATGCCATGTATCATTATCAAGGTTTATAGATAGTGATCACCAAAAGGCTTGTGTCTTAATGGTACCTCCTGTTTTGTGAGAAGCTCCCCAACTAAATGGTTGTGGGTTCAAGTTTTGCTTAGGACATGTTAGATAGATTGTTGTGTAAATGTCGTGAGATAATTAAAATTGTCTTTCTAAAAAAAAATATCTAATACCAGTGCAAAAAGTGACAATAAATTAGTTTACGGCAGTTTTTTTTTTTTTTCCACTGATTATGGTCATTGAATGATTTCATGTGACGATGATGTAAAAGAAAAGTAAAAGCGGTGGAGTATGATAGAGTGTAAAAAGTTAGGGGAATTTCATTATTCCAATGAAACTTCAATAATTACATATTTCTTTAAAGCACAAGTTTTTAATGCATGACGTATAATGCTACTAAAGCAAAATTAGGGCCGAGCAAACAACCTGAACAGACCGGACCGACCACATTCGGCCCGGTCCTCGGTCTCGGCTTTTGGGGTAATTCGGTCTCGGTATTGGTCGGTCCGGTCTGGACCGGACCACAAACCGACTATTTTGCCTTGTTAAACCGGCCGATCGACGAAACGACCGATACCGGAACGACCACATTTGGTCCGGTCCTCGGTCTCGGCTTTTAGGCTAATTCGGTCTCGGTCTTGATCGATCCAGTCCGGAACCGATGCTCAGCCTTAGAAAAATATGTAAATATTGAAGTCTTAAAGATATATGCAGATGCCCGAATAATAAATACCGGTTTAGTTCATCCAACACTCTTTTCGACAGAACAATTGTAACTAGTAACAAATTTAAATATTTACATGTACCAGTTAAAGAAGTTTGGAAACTTTTCAAAGATATCTCTAAGATAGAAGGTATCCGAAATCTTAATTCATATATTTTGGAATCTTTTTCGAAACATCTATATAGCTTGCATTTATTTATTTAGTGATAGCACATATTATTCATTGATCTAGCTTTGATCAAGTCATCCATTTCTTCGGAAGTATAGCTTAAATAGTTAGTAGTCACATTTGACAAATAATACGTTTTCAAAAATTTCTTGTAAGTTGCACATCTCAAACTATGTAAATCCCTATGTTTCTTCCAAAAATTGAATTTTGCTAACAATAGTTTTTATGATTGTTGTTAACAACTAATTATAGAAATTTATGTTAAAAGAATATACAATGTCCAAACAAAATATCCTAAATCACTAATTACTCCTTAGAATTCTGTAAATACAAATACAATCCACTTTATCAATTATCACACGACAATGTAGAAAAATTAATAGTTACGTATGTGTGTTTGTTGTTTCTTTTGGGTGGATGTTAAAACATATTTGATCCTCATGTGTGTGAGTTCACACCATTTTTTTTCCCAAAATTTGTAATATAAACAAAATCAAGTTTAGAGTTCAACAGATAAACCCTACAACAAAAATGGCTAAAATAGTCCTTGTTGTTTATCTGTGTTACGAAGATAGTCCTTAAAAAATCCGAAACCGTCCCTCCCGTGAACCACGATTACAAAACCAGCCTCTGCGTTAAATCTTAACTCTTTGTGTAACAAAAGTTACAAAACTAGTCCCTGTAAACTAATTACTTAACAAAACCCGTTCTCAAGTAAAAGTTACATAAATAGTCCTTATCACTTCATTTTACAAAAATTATCCATAGATTAAAAAATTGTTTTTAATGATTTTAAGGTTACATAAATATTTTTAGCTTTGTATAACTTTAAGTTAATTACTTTTTAACTTTTTAAGTAAAACTAGATTAGCAAGGTTTTTTTTTTTCTTTATTAAAAGTAACTTTTTAAAGTTACTTATAACATATTTGTATATGATTAAAACATTTTATAAGTAAAAACTGAAAATAATTTAAATGAGATCTTAGAATAATGCAAACTTCTTCCACGTAAAATCTCTACCCCGCAACGAAGCTCAGGTAAAGGATCCTAATAAACAAAATGGTTTGCATAAATGATAAAAGGTAAAAGGTTTTTGAACAATTAATTAAACATTTAAAGAAAAAAAAAAGGGGGAAAAAAAGAAGTTTAAACTAATGACTAAAAGAGAACTAGGGCAAAAAGTAAAATTACTCGTCGACAATGTTGTTTTCGCCTTGTTTCCGCGTCACCTCCTTCTCCATCTTCATCTTCGCTATCTTCATATTCACCATCATCTCCTTCTCCGTCTTTATCATCGACATTGTCTTCGAAACTTTGAAAAATACAAATATAATTCTTATCATCTCACCGAGTTAAACATTATCACCAAACGACTTACAAACCGATGAACAACAATCTTGATGGACAACCGTACGTGCTAGTTGAAGGAAAAGATTATAAAAAACAAAGGTTGAAATTTTAAATCAAGGGTTTTAAACTAACCTATAATTTGAGAGGTTATCATCCACTGCAACATGTTCGTAGACTTCTTCATGAACTTGATGGGGTTTCAAAACACATCCGACCAACCCATTATCATTGCAGAACACTTACTCGTCAACCATAATGTCATCGTTTTCCTCTTGTTCATTTACATCATCTTCATTTTCGTAATCTTCACCATCTTCAAGCAGTGAAAATAAACTTATTCGTCGATATAGTTTTCGCCTTGATCGCCTTGATCGTCAATATAGTTTTCTTCTTCGTCGACATTGTCGATCACATCGACTTTGTAACTTCGAAAAGATAATAATAGTTCAAATAGAATTTCTATCATATTATCGCTATATCACGTGTAATTAAAGAGGAAGATTGTAAAATGATTGTTAGAAATTTTAGAGGTAGGGTTTGAACTTGTTTTAGATTGCTAATGAAACATTTGAAAACCCCTTATGAATACACACATGCATATATATTGTTGATTTGTTTCGTTGTCCAATTTCCTAGCTTTTTTGTTAAAGGATGGTTGTTCGTTGGTTTTCTCCTATCGGTGTTCTAGTTAGAATATTTAGCTTGTTTTGTTTCCGTTCTGTGGCATGTCACAAACGGTTGTAGTGGACGTTTAAGCTTTGCCTTGAGGTTAATGTGGTACATCAGCCACATTCCAGTGTTTTTCTTTTTTATTTATTTATTTATTTATTTTTTTTTTTCATGTGTTTATATATTTTACCAGGGTAACCCCCTTTACCCAAAAAAAAATTTCATAGCTTTTAGTTAAATTACAAATTAGTCCCTATGGTTTTTAGTTTTTGCAATTTATGCCAATGCTAAACTTTAATTACTAGGGTTGTTTATTGGGCAGTTCAACTGGGTTAGTTAGAAGATTTATATTATTCATCGCGGGGCAGGTAATTCATTTTACTACCCGAAACCAAACCGTACTAGGCGGGTAACTTGACATGCGGGTATCCGAAATGAGCGATTACCCGCTGTCCGGGTCACCGTTAACTATTTAGACGTTTAATCGAGTTTAACGTATGAACAATAACATGTTCTAGAAACTAAAATGTCATTTTAGTAAAATTAAAAACCATTGAATAGATTAAATTCATATTAAAGTTATTTAGTCACAATAGTTGTATTAAAATAACCATACATAATAGGTTAACAAACTAAATTTGTTAGACATTTATAAGTTACGACCACATAACAATTTTCACACATAAATATTTAGCGATAAAATTAGCATATGAATTTGTTACATTGTTTTTGTTTTTACTGCTTCAACTCTTCAAGTAACATCAATACAATTAATTGTCCAGATGGTTACAATTACAACTTTTTATTTAAGACAACTTCACAATTCGAAAGTGTGTAGGCTGAAAGCCTGAAAGTATCAATACTTTCTTTTATAGGTAGTCTTAAACACTTTAGAAAATAGTATAAATATAGATAAGAATGTAGGTAATAGAGGGATAATGAAGTCACGTTGCTGTGGACCGATTAACAATCCGGTTTTGCAATTACATAACGTAGCTTTTTGTATGTTTATCACAAAGTAAGATAGATGAAACTTATTTTTTGGTTATCATAAGCTAAATCGCTAATAAACTTACACCTTAAAAGAACTATTCTTTGGGAATGTATAACAACGATAATTAGAACATAAACATTCAGAAAATATTGAAATGATGTATAGAATAAGAGGAGAGCACTTTTATAGGCCCATACATGATACATATTACAAAGTAAAAGGGGGTGTTAATGTTATTCGGAAGGCTTATGAAGCAAAACCATGCATCAATCTTACCAATTGATTTAAAGAAACTGGAAGCACTTGTTTAACAAATATATACGTATAATATAAACTATAAATTAGAAAGGCTTGTATGTAGTAAATTGTGGTTCATGATTATACATATAGGTGTGGAGTTGCGATCCTTTAAAAAGTAAACAAAATTAAAAAGGCTAGAAAGCCACTCAGAATGTGACAAGTGTCCTCCACCCATTCCCTCCATTTTTTCTTATTAAATTCGGTTAGGGGGTATTTTGGTCCTTTTAACCTCTTTTTTTATTCCACCCCAAAACTTCAAACGTAAATAACTTTCAAACGACAAACTTTTATGTAAAACCGATTTCACCATAATTTTTTAAATTCAATTCTCTTTAATTTGGTATGCATTATGATATATGAATCACAACTTTTTTTTTTGGGGAGAGATAGCATTTATAGTATTTCATCGCGGGCGGGTAATTCCAATTTAACTACGAAAACCAAACAGTACTAACGGCTGTTAACCTTGACATCGGTATTCGCATGAGCGATACCAGCTGTCGGTCACCGTTAACTATTTAGACTTTAACGAGTTTAACGATGAACAATAACATTTCTAGGTTCGAGAAACTAAAATTCAGTTTAGTAAAAATTAAAAACCATTTGAATAATTAAATTCATATAAATTATTTAGCACACATAGTTGTATAAAATAACCATACATCAGACAGGTACAAACAAAAATGTAGATACATTTAAGTTACTACTACATAGACAATGTTCACACAAAATATTGCAGGCGATAAATTAGCATCATAATTGTTACAATGTTTGTTTTAGCTTCTAACTCGTCAAGATAACATCAATCAACATTAGAATTGTCCATATGATTACAATTACAACTTTATTTAAGACAACGTTTCACAATTCCGAAAAGTGTAGGCTAAAGGCCTGAAATATAAAAAAATACATTGAACTGACTAACTCTTACATTGTAATGTGCCTAACTTATTCTTTTTCATGGTACGAACGAAAACTTGACCATGTCTTTGCATTGTATGTACCAGCGCGCACGTTATCCTTACACTAACGCGTGAGTAAATAACTTGAAATTCCATTTTCTTCCGATTTTACACGTTTCATTTTACACGTTTTCGTCCGTTTTTTTCGTTTCGCTGTTTTTTTACGTTTACCCCGTTTTTTTACGGTTTCACGCGCCGTTTTTTTACTTTCTTCCGTTTTTACTTTTCACCAATCTTTGTTAAGTTTTTCGTCCTGTTTTTTACGTTTTCCGCATTTTTTACGTTTCCGCCGTTTTTACGTCTCACCCGTTGTTTTACTTTCACCTGTTTTGTTTTACGTGTTCGCCTTTTTTTACGTTTTCGTTCTTCTTTATATATGTTTAAAACGCCCGCTTTTTACTTTTTCACCCGGTTTTTTACGTTGTTCCACCTGTTTTTACGTTTATTCAGTTTTCTTACGTTTTCGTCCGTTTTTTTTAACGTTTACGCCCGTTTTTTTTACGTTCACCGTTTTTTACGTTTTCTTTCGTTTTTCAACGTTTCGTCCGTTTACGTTAGGCCCGAAAAAAACGAAAAAAACGTAAAAAACGAAAGAAAACAAAAAAACCAGGAAAACAAAAAATGCGGAACGAAAAAAAACGAAAACATAAAAATGCAAGAATCAAAACTGGGAAACGTAAAAAAGGGGCGTAAACGTAAAAAAACGGACAAAAACGTAAAAAAACGAAGAAAACCTAAAACCGGGTGAAAACATAAAAAAATGAGCTTAAACTAAAAAACAGGCAATAAAGTTAAAAATGAAAAACGTTAAAACCGAGTAAAACGTAAAAAACCGGGTGTAAACGTAAAAAACGGAGAAAACTAAAAAAACGAATAACTAAAAAACCAGGTGAAACTTAAAAAACAAAGGTGAAAAAGTAAAAACGGCGTAAACAGTAAAAAGAGGACGAAAAGTAAAAAAAGGGCGAAAACTAAAAAAACAGGTGAAACGTAAAAAACCCCTGGAAGAACGTAAAAAAACGCGAAACGTAAAAAATGACGAAACTAAAAACAGACGAAAACTAAAAACATGGAAACTAAAAAACACGCAGAAAACGCTAAAAAGAAGGGGTGAAAACGTAAAAAACGGGCGTAACTAAAAAAAACGACGAAAACAAAAAAACGAAAAAACTGTAAATAAAACGTGTAAAATTCGGAAGAAATGGAATTCAAGTATTTACTACGACCGTTACGTAAACGGACTACACGACATGCGACGCTTAGTACATACATACAGCCAAAAAATTCAAGTTTGTGACAAATGAAAAATATTGGCAACATACATAGGTA
>LBNU01016067.1:19969-34731 GCA_014162995.1 Artemisia annua
TTTCAACCTTTTTTTAAGTTTGTGTTGTTGGAATTTCTTTGAAATTTTTTGGCATTTTTTCGGCTTAATTTTGTTCTAGTTTTAAAAAGCGAAATTTTTGCGCAAACTTTAAAACACGAAAGTTGTAGATTAAATTTGGAGCATTCTTTTACCCAAAAAAGATTTGAAATCACTACCAAATCAGATATGAATATGAGTGAAAGATTATTCGGGCTTAAAGATGAACGTCTTATTTCATGATTTAGTGCACACAAGTTGTTTGATAAAAATTTGGACTAAAAGGAATTTTTAATATAAAATTACATTTTAAATGCATAATTGGTAAGTTAAAATTTTCAGTTTTAAAAACTAATTCATTTTGTTTTTGTGAATAGAAATTTGAAAATGCAACCCAAACATTTTTGAATCAAATTATGAACCGAAAATTGATGAACGCTGAAAACAGAATGTGAAACAAATTTGGAATGAGCCAGACAATTTTGAAAAAAATTGATGAACCGGCAATTTTGACTGAAAGCCTAAAAAATGATTTGAAGCCTAAATGGATTATGAGCCGGAAATTGAATTGAACATTATAAAAATTTAACTGATGAACGTATTATAATAAATAATAGAAAACAATTAATAAAAATAAATGGTGACGTTTATTTTTTTCAAAGAAACATTAAATAAAAAATAACATTGATGAACATTCGAAAATAACTTATAAAAATATAAAAAATAACTGATGAACGTTTATTTTTTTTCAAAAATGATTGAACGTTTATCAAAAAAGAATGAAAAACTAATTAGAAAAATACTGATGAGATAAAAATACTGAAATGAACCATCTTCTCAAAAGTGTCAAGTTCAATGTATTTTTTTATCATTTTTATAGGTAGTCTTAAACACTTTAGAAAATACTATAAATATAGATAAGAATGTAGGTAATAGAGGGATAATGAAGTCACGTTGCTGTGGACCGATTAACAATCCGGTTTTGCAATTACATAACGTAGCTTTTTGTATGTTTATCACAAAGTAAGATAGATGAAACTTATTTTTTGGTTATCATAAGCTAAATCGCTAATTAACTTACACCTTAAAAGAACTATTCTTTGGGAATGTATAACAACGATAATTAAAACATAAACATTCAGAAAATATTGAAATGATGTATAGAATAAGAGGAGAGCACTTTTACAGGCCCATACATGATACATATTACAAAGTAAAAGGGGGTGTTAATGTTATTCGGAAGGCTTATGAAGCAAAACCATGCATCAATCTTACCAATTGATTTAAAGAAACTGGAAGCACTTGTTTAACAAATATATACGTATAATATAAACTATAAATTAGAAAGGCTTGTATGTAGTAAATTGTGGTTCATGATTATACATATAGGTGTGTTCGGCCAAAAGTCTCCTTATGTGATATTATAATATTAGATCTTTAAATTTCGATCAAATTTAATGACTTCAATCTTAGAGCAAGGGTATGGTGAAGAATTGTGCTCGCCGTTCTGACGTGGCACCCCGACACGTCTCGCCATTTGCTCGCCGCCACACCCAACCCCTTCGTCGTTTGCTCACCGTTTACACCTCGCCGAGAAAGTGAAGCAGAAAAGACAAAAACCCTTTTCTTTATTTTTATTTTTTTTTTTATTTTCTTCATTTTTTGAATTTACATTTATTATTTGTGTTAGTGTGCTTGCGTTTGTGTGTGTGAGTGTGTTTTTACAATGTGTGTCGATAATTGAAAGAAGAAGAAGAAGCATTTGTATATTAGGTTTAGGTTTAGATAAAGAGAGGTGCTTAGTTTGGGTTGCATTTTGTTTAAATAAAAAGGTGCTTAGTTTAGGCCCAAATGAAGAGATTTTAGACTTCACCATACCCCTTTGCTCTTATAAAAAAAAACCATCCTTTGATAATATCTTGATAATATTCCGAGCAACAACAACAATAATACCCAATTTGTCTAGGCGACGTATAAAAAATGAAATGTGAAAAGGTCATTGCCTTGCTTAGATTAAACTCGTGAGTAAGGAGACTTTTACGAAAATACCCTTGTGTAAAATGTTATAGGGTGTGTTTATTAAAAGTAGCCGTGAGGAGTAGGAGTGAGCTGTGAGCAGTAGCCACAGCTCACCGCTCACGGCTTCTTAAAGAAGCATTGAAAAAATGAGCATTCTAAAAAATAGAAAAGCTCACCGCTTCTTATCCAAACGACTATTGAAAACCAAAATGCTCATCACACCCCTCCATGCCAAACATACCCCTAGTTATGGGTGTCATAAAAGTCAAACCCGACCCGAACTCGAACCCAAATATGGCTTTTCGGGTTGGGTTAATTGGGTTCAAAATTATATTCGGGTCAACCCGAATTGACCCGAGTTCTAAACACGGTCAGGTTCGGGCAGGGACGGAACCATGACACAAAATGACCATATGCACTTAAAATAAACTAAACAATACTACAAACACAAGCTTAAGAGATTGGGTGCATTTAAGAAAAATCGTGTTTTTTTTAACAAAATTAACAATGCGCAACAAAAATCCATGGGTATCCCGGGACACCCCCTGGTTCCGTCACTAGGTTCGGGTTTAATATATATCTCTTATTCGGGTTCGGTCAACCCGAGGTACCCGCGTTTATTATTATTATTATTATTATTATTATTATTATTATTATTATTATTATTATTATTATTATTATTATTATTATTATTATTATTATTATTATTATCATCATCATCATCATCATCTATCTATCTATGTATTCTAATAAAATAGAGTTTTGTACCACCCATTGAAGCAGGCCATGAAATTAATGATCTGACGTGTCTGGATGCTCAGCCCATTGAATTTCTATTGAATGCGATTGACATATTCAAACAATCGGTTACTTTCAATCAAATTAATTGATTCCTCATTTAATGTCTTCTATACGCTCATCTTCTAAGATGATAATAGGCAATTTTGATTCCTCATTTAATGTCAAGGCAGTCAAAAAATCATCAAAAAATAACCTACGATTTTGTCTTGATATCTTTGAATAAGATGATTTCATCATTTTATATGTTTGGAGAAGATAATTGGCTGAAAAATCAAGACCTCAAAGGTATGTGTCTTGCTTCATATTTTATGTTTCCATCATCAATCGTTTAGATTGTAGCATTCAAATGTTATCTCATGATCCTTTGATTTTTTATTTTATTTTTTTAATTTAGATACGCATTTTTGTTGTTGATGTTTGGTTAGGGTCAAATGCAATTCAAGTTGAAGGTATGGAAATCTTAATCTCTTAAATCTTTTTAATTAGATCAACTCTCAACAATCCGTCTAATTGCTATGTATCTGATAATATATTCAAATAGTTTTTATCACACGCCAAGTGTTTGATGAAACGCCGCATTTACAAATTGTTTTTATTGAGTTTGCTAAGACATGTTCATTTGATTTTTAATTTTTACCAGGTTGTTAATTTTTTTGACCTTGGCGCTAATGTGTGTAATACTATTATGTTTTGGCCGGTACATACCTAAATGATTCGAAATTATAGACTTTATTGGTCACATATATATTAGGTTTTGGCCGGCAAATGCCTAAATGATTCGACATTTATAGACTTTATTGGTCACATATACTATGAAAAATACTAGAATAGTAATTCCCAGCAACAAATTTTTTTTGAAAGGCATTCCCAGCATCGATTTAGTCACCATAAATTCAATTTTTTCCCATAAATGGAATTACCTCTCATTTATACATTGTCTTTTAGAATGGTGTCATTCTTGGGTCAGATACAAGAGCATAGGTATATAAACATAAAACACATGGAGAGCTTTATTCTTGATTGTGCATAAATGGAGTTTGTAAGCTTTGAAGGTCTCCGTTTAGACGGTCGTCGTCCATGGAGATAGTATTCTTTTCAGAGTATCCTACTAATAACTTTTTTATCTTTATTAAAATAGATGAGACTACTACGAGCTGAAATTGGAATTTTGGAACTGTTTCTAGAGCTGACAGGTAACGCTTTTGTGTTTGATTTTTAAATTGTTATACATATATAGCTAAGTTGGTTGAATTTTATTTTGGTTTGTAATATGATTATAGGCCTGCAGTATATGAGATAGGTAACACTAAAGTTACTGATGTTGTTTATAGTCCTCATGAGGTACTTTTTATTACATCATATTCCTTTATTATGTGTATTTGTGATGGAAACAATTTTTTTCTATTAATTACATCATGTGCACTAATAATAAGACATCCGATTTGGGAGGAAATACAGGACCAGACACAAAAACAAGAATGGAAAATAAGAACACATGAGTATACATAGTTTCAATTTCTTTGGTCCAGAAAAGGAATGACCTAATACCACATGCTCTTAATAAATACGTTAAGGTTTAGGATTACATATAAGTTTTTTCAATAAAAGAACATATGGGCCAATTCATATGGGCTATGCTGTAATTCCAATTTTCTTTCCACCTACACCAAACTGCTCGGCTTTCTTCAACTCCCACTTTGTAGCAGTCGTTAGATTGGGTTGAAACTAATCAGACTAAAAACTTAACAACTTAGGGGGCAAGATTAACCATTTCCAATACCTTATATGTCTGTTACTTTTACCAGTGTGTATTATGTTTATAGACATTGTTCAATATTTTTTTTCTCTAAAACTGATGTTGGTGAAAATCCACGTAAGGAGCAAGAGCTATTTAAATGTGGTTACTTAAGTGTCGGTTCAATGTTAAGTTAGGTATACATAAGTAGGATGTTGTGATTTTGCTATTTATTTGTGAATTTGTATCCGTTAACTTTAGGAGTTAAGATGTTGTAATTAGCGGATGTTACGTATCATGGTGTTATTCATCTCATGTACACTTTTTGATGATGGAGGGTATTGAGAATATGATTGGTGAAGTTACAATGGTTATGGATTTCAACCGATTGTTGGTACGTTTTGATCCCATGCTTTCATGGTTTTGGTATTGATATTTGAAGGAATTCAATTAAAGAATATGGTACAAAAAGCTCAATTATTTTTTTAGATTTTGTTTTTATTTTCACTTGCATATTTATAAGATAACCTAATAAAGGGGGTCATGGGTGCATGGTGGATAACTTTGGTCAATGGTATTGGGCTGTTAAACATGATGTGGTTTATGCGTATTATCACAAAAGTGATTTGGTTTTATAATTTTTATCATCCCCATGCTCTCCAAGAGTTTTGCAGGTCTGACTTAGGTGAACTTTATCAAGTGTTTAGATGTTATAGCTCCTTTTGGTGTAATCTGCTAACACTCTCTTCCATGTTATAATTTTAGCAACTACATTATTGATTTGTAATAGAACTAATGCCATATGGGCTCTGCATTTATAAACATGTCTAATCCTCAGCAGATTGTTTAACAATTATGGTTTTCTTTTGAAATATTAACCACCAAATGTGTGAAACATATATAACTAAAATAAGGGTTATAATAAAACATATCCTTTTATTGCAGGCAAAAGAATAGAGAGGCTATCATTGTACAATCTTTGACATCCATAATTTAATAATAAGCTTTTAAAATCAAACGGGTCAAAATTTGTTTAAAAGTGAAATGTTAATGTTCGTATGAGTTTGGTTCCTCCCTAACATGTATGATTAAGCTAACAGGTTCGGTGGATTAGGTCTTGCCCATTATTGTTTAAGTCAAAAGAGTTGCTCAGGAATCACGGTGAATCAAAAGAATAGAGAGTCTATCATTGTACAATCTTTGTCAGCCGTAATTTAAGCTTTAGTAGTATCTAGAATAAGCTTTCAAAAGCAAACGGGTCAAAAATTGTTTATAAATGAAATGTTAATGTTCTTATCAGTTTGGTTCCTCCCTAACGTATGTGATTAATCTAACAAATTTAGTGGATTAGGTCTTGCCCAATATTTTTTAAGTCAAAAGAGTTGCTCAGGAATCACGGTGAATCAAAAGAATTAAGAGTCTATCATTGTACAATCTTTGTCAGCCGTAATTTAAGCTTTAGTAGTATCTGGAATAAGCTTTCAAAAGCAACCCGGTCAAAAATTGTTTATAAATGAAATGTTAATGTTCTTATCAGTTTGGTTCCTCCCTAACGTGTGTGATTAATCTAACAAATTTAGTGGATTAGGTCTTGCCCAATATATTTTAAGTCAAAAGAGTTGCTCAGGAATCACGGTGAATCAAAAGAATTAAGAGTCTATCATTGTACAATCTTTGTCAGCCGTAATTTAAGCTTTAGTAGTATCTGGAATAAGCTTTCAAAAGCAAACGGGTCAAAAACTGTTTATAAATGGAATGTTAATGTTCTTATCAGTTTGGTTCCTCCCTAACGCGTGTGATTAATCTAACAAATTTAGTGGATTAGTTCTTGACCCATATTTTTTAAGTCAAAAGAGTTGCTCAGGAATCACGCGTATCTTGAAAGGTTTCATATTGAAACTTCGTATCGAATGTTCGTATAACGGTTATTACTGATTGGTTATTAAACTGAATACTTTTAGGGGTCTTTTGGAATCACTTATTAAAATTGCTTTTAGGTATTCTTTATAGATAAATTTGAAATTTCTTATTGAAACTACTAACAGTGGTTGTATCTGATTGCTTATTAGTGTAACTGCTCATCAGGGTTTTTTGGATTGCTTATTGGAAAATGCTTATAGAGGCTACTTTGAATCGTCAAGTGAAATTGCTTATGCGGGTAACTACTCATCAGGGTTGTTTGGATTGCTTATTGAAAAATGCTTATAGAGGCTGCTTTGAATCGACAATTGAAATTGTTTATGTGGTTTGTTTAGTATTCAGGTTGCAAGGGTTCAGAATGCTTTGGCTTTTGATATATGGAAATGAATTGCAGGCCTTTGTATCTATAAGGAAGCAAGAAGGCCAAGGCCTTAAAGGCTATTGGAAGGGTAGTTTTGGTTAGGTGCTTACTCCAATTACTTCATATCTTTCGTCATTCGAATATTTCATTATAGATTTCTCATATAAATACTTTTTGCTGCTGGCTCACAAACAATTGCAGGTGGTACGTGTTCTTCCCTATAGCATTGTCAAGCTTTATACTTACGACACCTACAACGTATGAAAAATATTACTTCAAAGTTACTCAAGTCATATCAGTTATAGTACATACGTGCATAAACCTTTTAGGGGAACTGATGGTGAACTTTATATTATTGGAAGATTAGCTTTAGGTGCTTGTGCAGGCATGACTTCAACTTTTTTGATATTAGTCCTAATGATTTTATATTCATATCCATTATTCTTATAGGCCCATATGTATACTTGTGCTAATCTCGATACAAGTAATATCAGATATATTATATATAAAAATGATAAAAGTATATATGTATACTACATACATCTGGCCTGGAATTGGTCACAATGACGATCTATTAATGTTATTACTTTTTTTATTATTAAAGTAGCTATTAATGCTGTTATAACAACCTACAACCTACGTTTATTAAGTTCTCAATAATCGGCTATGCATTATACATTTATACTTATTTTTTTGTATTGATTTATCTGAAAACCTATGCTGAAGCACATGATGACAACTTTGATAGTGTTTATGATTCTTCAAGTTCCAAGGGGATCAATCAAATACGCCTTATAAGTATCATGTTAATGGATATCATTTATGGTCATGACATATTGACATCTTACGTTGGCCCTCTTCACTCTTCATGGTGGTTGTTACCAGCACTTGTGGTTCTTGAAGGAATGTATAGTAACCTAAGTGAGTTTCATATAAACTTCTTGCATTTAGCCTTACATGGTTCATATACGACTAAAATAGATTGAAAATATTTTTTTGAAATGACCTTGAAGGTTTCTTTATGCACTGAGTTACTCGATGTTTGTGTAATACATTCTAGGTGGCGCAAGGGGTTGATCAAGAAGAGAAGTCCGGTGGAGGGACTATTGAGTATGCCGGACTTGAAAATTGTGAAGTGTTTATAGAACGTCCTCTAGAAGGACCCGGTGGAAACCAAATGATTGAAGATGGTGCAAATGCTAATATTCTCTGTGATGATGACCATCTACCCCAATACACATGGAAGGTTTAGAGATGGTTGTCATCCTTCAGCAGAACTTTGAATGAGATAATGACGAAAGAATGGATATTGCTTCCGAGAAAGAAGCTTTCTTGAAGTCCCAATGCACAACGAGTCAATATATTTACTATGACTGAATGGTCAGATCAGATAGATTTGTTTATAGATTATGATTGTGTTTAGTAATTATAAAGATCATGATATAACTTAGTAATTGACCTATACAATTTTAATGTCATGAAGCAAAGGTGTTAAAGTTATTTTAAAAAGAGAGTAAAGTCAAGGAATGTTCATTTGTAGTTAATTTGGCTTTCGTGATAAGTACAGGTTATTTAGCCATTGCTGAATGAAACTATTAATAATTGTTTAAAATGGGATGTTTTATTTGAGTTGAATTTCATATTTGTAAATTTTCAATCGTATCTTAATTTAGTGTTATGAGACAAAATATGAGTATTAAGTTCAGCATGTTCATAGAGTATGTTGGTTTAGCAGTATAGTGTGAAGTCATTTAGTGAGTTCATTCAGTGAGTTCGTCCAGTGAGTCATTATAGTATATCATTAGTGTTATGAGACAAAACATAAGTATTAATTTAGTGTTATGAGACAAATCCACAAATTGTTGCATTATGGTATATCATTACATAAATTATGCTGCATAAATTGTAACCGTTTAATGTAATAAAACAGATTAGGAGGATGTAAGCAATTCAAACACACTTTAGGTGACCATCACCAGTTAGGACTGTTATACGTGGCTCTTTCACGCGTCAAAAGTAAAAAGGGTTTGAAGGTTGTTATTTCGGATCCGGATGGTAATTTATCAAACACTACTACAAATGTAGTGTACAAAGAGGTTCTTTACGGTCTATGATCACGTATCGAGATGTATGTACCAACTGGAATATGATGTGATTTATGCCGTTTTCTTGATTTTACATATATTATCAATCACACAAAATGTTTTACTTACACTTTCTTCTTATACTTATTAGGTTATCAATAAATGCTTATTGCCTTACCAAGGCTGTCAAGATTTGCTTTTCATCTACATTATCAAGATTGGAGCACGCGTGCACGGCCGTTTATTGCATTCTCAGTTACAAGCATTGTATTCTATACTATCATTGACTTATTAGTTGATATTCCTTTTGAATAAATGATTCATCCTGTTTACTTTGTGGTTTTTCCTTACTTTGTTTACACACACTATTTTTTTTTTTTTTTGCACGATCTCATCTAAAAACCCATGGGTTACCACGGGTCTATAAGCTAGTATCTAATATACAACGTCGAAAACGACGCATGTTTTGCCGTTTCGGATGCGTCAGCCTACGTCACAAAAAGGGAGCCCATTCCTTAGCCTTCTGGCTCCTCTGGCCCGCCCAAACCAATGTTTTGCCGCCAATCTGTTATGATAAGAACATGCAGCCAGCTCTTCAGATATTCCTAAATCCTAATGATCACATTTTCTAAAAACTGGTGAAGCCCACTATTTTTTGTTACCAAATTAAAAATAATAAAAAAAATTATGGTATAATTACAAACAAAATGTAGTAAAAAAAATATGTGTACTTATGAACCTTTTGTTATCAACGTAAATGACATATTTCATAATAAACCATCTAATACGCAAACCGTTTCGTAATCATAACATTTACTTAAAAGTTGTTTTTTCTATATGCCAACGCTTTTACATAATTCGAAACACTAAACCCAGCTAAAAAACATAATACACAACCAATCATCGACAAACACCAAAAAGAACGTAATAAGCCGCCGCAACGCAGCGGGTGCTTTCATCTTGTTGTTGTTATTATTATTCTTATTATTATTATTATTATTTAATTTATGTTAACTTTGTATGCTTTTTCTTTTATTAAAAGGCTCATGTAATGTAAGATGTAAGCCCAACTCTCATCCAATCACTAAACTTTGTTGTTTTTGAATCTGTCGTTTGGATGACATGTTTTGGTCTCATCATGCTAGTGTTTTGAATAAGTAGGTTGTATTGTGCTTAAAGATTGTTGGCATTGTAACGACGTTTAGGCTACCTACAGTAAGAGAGTCGACCGACTCGGTCGTCCAAGTGAAACTCGGTTGTGCTTGTTGTGGAGTATCGGTAGCGACCGAATAGAGGGGTGAAAACTTGGGGATTGGGTCGTGACCTCGACCGAAACAATATACTACATATTTGTTGCTTTTAAATTACCTTATAAATACAAAACATAAACACACTTCAATTCACACAATCTCATTTCAAACATTCTCTATATTTTTCGCACCATGAATTCTTTCGAGATATTTTTTGCCGATTCGTCTTTGGATGATGAAAATGAAGTTAGTATCGAGTTTTTGATGTTTGCAGAAGATTGTTGGGAGGCTTATCAAACGTCACAACCTAAACAAACACGAAATCAAGTTACTAGGGATCGTTTGGGTGCTCATGACCGTTTAGTGACTGCTTACTTCTGCGCTAACCCAACATACGACGATGAACAATTCCATGATCGTTTCCGAATGAGAGGTAACCGATCATTCACCTTATTTCCAACAAACTCCTAGTTGTGCGGGCTTACTTGGTATTTCTCCATTGATAAAAGTTACTTCGTCAATTCGTCAATTGGCATACGGAGTCAATCCTGATATGCTTGACGAATATGTGCAAATGGGTGCGTCAACAATTCGTGAGTGTCTCTATAAATTTTGTGAGGTCATCATGGAGTTATATGGTCCAGAGTATTTGCGAGAGCCGACGGTTACTGACGTTGACAGACTCTATGAGCATCACTATCGAGTTCATGGGTTTCCGGGGCTGCTAGGAAGCATTGATTGTACAGATTGGCCGTGGGAGAATTGCCCACATGGTTTAAAAGGTCAATATTGTAGGGGTGATCATGGGAAAACTCTGTTCATTTTATTGGAAGCGATCGCCTCTCAAGATTTATGGATTTGTCATGCGTTCTTTGGTGTCTCCGGGATGAATAATGACGTAAATGTTTTTCGTGCATCGCATCTTTTCAATGATGAGCACCGGATGTGGAGTTCTTTGCTAACAGCGTGCCTTATAAACGGGGATATTATCTTGCTGATGGGATATATCCGGAATACTCTGTTATTGTGAAGTCCATTAAACATCCAGGGACGCATGATCACAAGCGTCAATTGTACAAGAGGATGCACGAAGCAGCAAGAGAAGATGTGGAACGTGCTTTTGATGTACTAAAGAAGAAGTTCCTAATGATTAAACATCCGGCTAAAGGATTTAACAAAGAACTTCTTGGACATATTATGTACACATGCATCATATTACATAATATGATAATTCAAGACGAAGGGCGGGCGATATCTCCCGAATTCTTTCCAGCGGAGCAGCACCGTTCTTATGATCCCTTAAGTACGCAAGAGGAATCGTTGGCAATTACCAGGGAGATATGCGACAAAACAACTCATCTTAACCTCAAAGCCGATTTGGTGGAAGACATTTGGCAGCATCATAATCCAAACTAGTTTAGTCATTTTATCGTAATGTTTTTAATGTTATTTGAATTCTATTGTATTGTTTTTATTTTATTTGAATTAATATGTAACGTTTTAGTTATGAATGAATTTTTAGTTTGTGTTAAAAATGTTAAAAAAAAGAAAAGAAAAAAAAAAAGTTGAACTTGGTCGCCCTTACTGGGGCACCGAAATGCCTACAGGTCGCTGGAGAGAGAAAGCTGACGTGGCAGGGAAAAAGAGGAGGATTGAGTCGCCTTTTTGTGGGTAGCCTTAGAGTTATGTTGATATGCGTTTATCGGTTTTTAAGTAGTGTTGCAGGCTTGCAGCCACTTGCAGGTGGCCCTTGAAATGAGTTATGCACTTGTGCATATGATTTACACGTGTTTTTAGATTTATGAAGTCTTAAGAAACAAAAGTACTCTTTTTTAGTGTATAAAAGTTATAGAATGAATAAGTGTGAAATATGAGGGCAAGTAGTGATATGATTATTTGCAACAAAGGAACAAAATAATGTTGGGGACTTTATAAACCAATCAAAGATGTGGATCTGCTCATATGTACCTTGGCTGACATAGAGGTCTTATATTTTCATGTAATTCAATATTGTTTTATCACTATTTAGTCAATCGTGTATTTTCGATATATTTGGATAATTGGATTGGATTTGATCATGTTTTGATTTCACTCACTTTTCTTACCATTTGGATTGAATATGTAACTTGTGACCACAAGTTCACAACTCCATTCTGTGTACATTTTGGGTATTCATATCTTTTAATAATGGAATAATGGAGAGGAATGTGTTATTGTAAAACTTTATATTTATATATATACTAGGATAAAATTCAATTACATACCTTTTTTTTGTACATACCAAGGGACAAATCTCCACCCTCCATCCTTTTTGATCTAATGGCCTAGATTAATCTAAGATTTAATCACTTAAACCTAATTTTACCCCACCTATATAAAGTTTTATTTTATTTACTTTTTTCCCATTCGCTCTTTTTTTCACACACAGTTTGTGTGTGTTTTCTCTCAACCGACTTCCCTCACTAATCTGTTACCTTTTCCCTCCATAATCAGTTACCACCGCTACACCATCGTTCCAATCATCATCACCATCACTATTCCAGTCACCATTCCGATCATCATCTCATAATCACCTCTCGATCATTATCATCCTTTTTTATGTCTTCTTTTGATTTGAATGAACCGTTTGTTTTTAGAAGCTGATTTGAAGGATATTGTTGCTGTTGATAGTGCTGTTGAATCATTTGTTAATTATGTGGATCAAGTTGTTTAACATTCCTTGTGATCAAGTTGCACACCAAGTGTTTGATGAAATGTGTGAGTGAAAAATATTTGCTAATTTTGTTATCTGCTCTTGTAATTTTGCTTATTAATTAAGTTGTTAGTTGAATTTATGTTTTTAACTGCATTTGAATGTTGTTTTTGTGTCTAATTGTTGTTTTGAATCTGCTCTGTAGCATACGTTTAGTATCACCAGTGATACCATCTGAAATACCTTCTGTGATATCACTGGTGATATCACAGGTGATATCACCGGTGATATCACAGGTGATATCACATATCACCAGTGATATCACCTGTGTGTCAGCTTTCTTCTATTTGTTGAATTAATTGTGGTGATGGAGGAACTTGTGATATCACAGGCGATATCAAAGGTGTTTGACCTTCTTCAATTTGTTTGTGGAGATGTTGGGCTTTTTTGAACCACAATTGTAGTTGCTGTTGATTCTTTTGTTTAATGTAGCTAGTTTTTTTGCAAATTGCAATCACAAATAGTTTGGTGACATCGTCTCTTTTTATGCCACATACAAAACAAACAAGTATGATTTTTAACTTGTAATATCTCTTGTGATATTTCATTGTTTTTGTAAATTTTGTGTATATTATCACCTGAGATATTTCTCTTTCCAGGTACATGATAGTTTTTGTGCCTTTTACTACAATTGACATTCACAAATAAATGTTTTTGCTGATGGTATATGTGTAGTATCACCAGTGATATGCTTGATATATGTGTAGTATCACCAGTGATATGCTTGATATATGTGTAGTATCACCAGTGATATGTTTGGTATATATGTAGTGTCACCAGTGATATGATTGCTATATGTGTAGTATCACCAGTGATATGTTTGCTATATGTGTAGTATCACCAGTGATATGTTTGATAATCTGTTTCTTATTGTTGGAATTACTGATAAGCTGTCTATGATACTGGACTTCTTTTGTAGACAACCTAAGAGAGCTAAAGTCAAATTTGAGACTGATTTGCCAAGTCTTCCACCCGAAAAGTTTGTGATATTGTTCAAGAGTTTATGGGTATAAAGAATCCTCCTAAAGGACATAAGAATGACCGTATTAAGGGTGGACATGAGAAAGCTATTGAGAAAAGTAAGAACCAAAAGAAGGGTTGTTCCTTGTAATTTAACTGATCATAATAGACATACTTGTCCAAAAAAGGGAAAAGTTTCAAATGTCAATGGGGCGGCGGCGTAGTTGAAAGTGGAGGCGGCTTCTCAGTCGCTGCAATTGAAGCATTAGTTTGTTGATTGATTGATTTTTTTTTACTGAATTGTTAAGTTTATTTAATAGCATTGCTAATTTTATCCTGGACTTGTATATCATTTGTGATACTATTATGTTTTTTTTTCTTCTGAATTGTTAAGTTACTCAATAGCACTAGTAAAATAAAGCTTAACAAGCAAACAAAAAAACCTATAAAATATACAAAATTTCACAAGTAATAATACAAATATCACTAGTGATAATACACATATACAGTTCAACTTCAAATATCACTGGTGATACTACAGGTATGACACTTTTCACTTTTCACATTACCATATTAAACTAAATACTACTCAAAACTTTATCAAACAAATATTCACAAATCAAGATGGATTAAACAATTGCTCGCTATGGCCCATTTCTATGAGTTTGAATCTCTTGTGACGAATAACATGATTCAGTCAAACTAAATACCTACTATTGAGTTCGAACTTGTCAACTATACACATTTATTTATAACCGTATAAATTAAAACATAACAACGCAACTGTTTTCATCAACTTGTTCTATTTACTTTTGTTCTTCAAAATCCGTCCTCTCCATTGGTTCATCAACCAGCACCTTCATTTTATTCCCAGATGCTTTCG
>LBNU01016067.1:34743-58564 GCA_014162995.1 Artemisia annua
GCAATTGCACTTGTTGTTGATTCTTTTGTTTGATGATGCTGTTTTTTGCACAGGTCTCATTCAAGTCTGCATCAAAATATTTTCATAATTTTTGTTAGTGTACGAATAGTTCATTTGTTTGCAATATCATATGTCAAACAAATGACTATTTGTTATCACAATAGATATACTACTAATCAACAGTAATTTAACTGTTATATCACAGGTGATACACTACCAGTCAATATTGTTTTCAAATACTGCGGTAAAACCTTTTGAAACATGCACAATCTATCCATTAAACATACAAATCCACAAATCAAACAGAAGCATCACAACATATCTTTTGTTATGTTAAATATAACTTTTAATCTCTCATATTATCACATAAATCATCACAACATCACAATTTATCGAAAATTAACTAGTAAAACACACTAATAATGATTCTATAACAGTAAAAACTAAAGTATTCGTCGTTTTAGATGTCGATTGTTTCATTTTCTGTGTGCTTTATGTGATTTGCACGGTTAAGTCAAATACAAATATCACTAGTGATAATACAAATATACAGTTCAACTTCAAATATCATTGGTGATACACACGTATGATACTTTTCACTCACACATTTTATCAAACACTTTGTGTGCATCCATGTATAGAAAGTTTTTTACTCAGAAACTCAACCAAATGTAAACACTAAAAAACACAACCAATAAAACAACTAAATAATTAGTCGGAAGCATCATACCTTCATCCCGAGATTCAGTAGGTTCATTTTGAACCGGTTTTTTTTCGTGGATCTGCTTGTGCACTCGATGATTCTTCCATTTTTGTGTGTTATTGATAATTTGAACGGTTAAAATCGGTTGATTTTGAGTGTTTGTTGCAGTTTTTTAATGGAGGTTATAGAGAGAAAGTAGGATTTTTTTTATACAGAGTGAGAGGTGTAGGGGTGGGGTTGGTGGGGTAAGTTTGGTGAATTGGCAGAAGTGGTCCCTCCGTGTTTTTTATTCTTAAATCGTGTCTTTTTGATCCAACGGCTGGAAATCGTCCCTTGGTATGTATCATATTTTGGGTTTGCAAAATAAAACGCCTCTTATATACTATACTAAGGGGCGTGCAACGGCTACACATTAAATATTCCTAAAATCTATCGGCTCGAAAGCAGATTCGATTAAATATTTCAGAAATTTAGTGGCCTAGTTGGGCTAATTCAGGCCCATTAAAGCTATCCAAAGCTGTGTTTGGTTTACAAATGGTTTATGAAAAATAAAAACAATTCCCTTTTTTTGAGCAAACACAACGTATAAGTAAAGAGGTGAAACATTTTTCCCGTACCAAAAATGTGCTGGTAAAAAATGCATTTTTTAAAAAAAAAGAAAAAAGATATTATATAAAACCTCACACTTTACCTTCTAAAGAAAAACCCATCACGTGCACATCGTTTATCGTTACCATCCAAAAACATTCAAACTGTAGGTAAGTATATATTACCACATAAATCGACCTCACATGCATCTAAAAACATAACTTATAAAACTCAAGCTCGCAAAAAAAATATCAAAAAAAAATAGAATAAATAAATAAATAAAATAACTCAATCTATCACAAAACGATTAAGAAAAAAAAGGCCAACACAACAACAGTCAACAGCTAAACAAATATTCACAAAAAATTATCCGGCCCACCCAAAGTAAGGCCGAAACTCTTCAACGCCAAAATTATTAGCGACCAGTTATTACCCAAAAAGTATCTCAAAAATACCCGGTGCAACGCGACGGGCGCAAATCCCTTGTTCCTTTTTAAAATACAAATTTGTGTAAATCAATTTTCTTTAAGAAAATTAAAAAAGAAAAACAAAATTGCATAATTCTTAAACGGCCAGTACCGAACTCGAGTTGAACCGATCCGAATTGACCTAACCCAAACCCGACATGCCCTTAGTCTCATATCTCCCATCTCTCCATACACGTATCCCCCTTGGCCCCTCATTTCATTTGCCCCCAAAATGAACCACCTTAAACCCTACCGGAAAACCCTCAAACCACCATCACCATCACCACCACCACAACCTGACCTCAATCTCATCGGAAAAACCATAACCATCATCAAACGCCACCACATATCAAACCTAAACACCTTAACACCACACTTCACCCCACAAACAGCCTCATATCTCCTCCAAGACACCCAACATGACAAAACCATAATCTTGAAATTCATCAGTTGGGCCCACAAGCTACCTTTTTTTGACATCAAATGCAGCTCTTTGTCAATACATATCTTAACAAGGTTTAAACTTTATAAAACTGCTCAGACTGTAGCTCAGAATTTAGCTTTAAAGAACCCAGATGACGAAAATGGTGTTCGGGTTTTCGAGTGTGTTAAGGAGACGTATGATGCCACTCGTTCGAGTTCCGCGGTTATTGACTTGTTGGTAAAAAGTTATAGTAACTTAAAGTTAGTTAAAAGGGGTTTAAATACTATTAGTTTAGCGATTTCGTGTGGTTATATGCCTGGTGTGTTGTCGTATAATTCGGTTATTGATGCGATTATTAGGTCGAATGAGGGGGTAAGATTAGCTGAGGAAGTGTATATGGATATGATTAGAAATGGGGTTTCGCCAAATGTGTTTACTTTCAATATTTTGATACGCGGGTTTTGTGGGGTTAAGGAGTTGGGTAAAGGGTTGGGGCTTTTTGAGGAAATGCGAAAGAATGGTTGTTTACCTAATGTTGTGACGTATAATACGTTGATTGATGGTTATTGTAAGTTAAGGAAGGTGGATGAGGCGTTTAAGGTTTTTAAGACGATGGGTGAGGCGGGTGTGGAGGCTAATGTGATTACGTATAACGTTGTGCTAAATGGGTTGGGGAAAGAAGGTAGAATGAAGGAGACGGGTGAGGTACTTGACGAGATGAAAAGTAAAAGAATTGTTCCGGATGAAGTGACGTATAATACGTTAGTGAATGGTTATTGTAAAGAAGGAAATTTTCATCAAGCGATTGTTTTGTATAATGAGATGACGGGTAATGGTTTGTCTCCTAATGTTATTACTTACACTTCTTTGATTAATAGTATGTGTAAAGCTAGGAACTTACATAAGGCTATGGAGTTATTAGACCAAATGCGTGTAAGACAGTTGTTGCCAAATGCTAGAACGTATACCACTTTGATTGTTGGATTTTGTCAACAGGGGTTTATGGATGAAGCGTATAAGTTGTTTGATGAAATGAAAAGTAAAAAAATTTGGCCGTCTCTTGTGACTTATAATGCTTTGATTCATGGGCACACTGTTAACGGGGATATGGAAGACGCTTTAGAAGTTTTTGAGGTTACACGTTTAAGCGGATCAGAGCCTGATGTTGTAAGTTATAGTACAATGATCACAGGTTATATCAGAAATCAGGAGCTAGATAAAGCGCTTGAAATTAAACGAAAAATGGTCGAAGAAAGCGTTTTACCTGATGCTGTTACTTATTCGTCAATAATTAAAGGTCTTTGTGATCAAAGGAAACTAACTGAAGCTTGTTGGTATTTCGAGGAAATGTTAAGATTGGGTTTACCACCCGATGAATGTACATACACTGCTTTAATAAATGCTTATTGTGTAGAAGGTGATACAAAAAACGCTTTAGCTTTGCATGATGAAATGCTTAAGAAAGGCTTACTACCTGATGTTGTGACATATAGTGTGTTAATAAATGGTCTTAGCAAGCAAGCACGAACCCGGGATGCTAAACAGGTTCTTTTTAAGTTGTATTATGACAACGCTCTTCCAGATGATGTCACTTACAATTCGTTAATAGAAAATTGTGATAACATGGAGTTGAAGAGTGTTGTAGCTCTTATAAAAGGGTTTTGTATGAAAGGTTTAATGAATGAAGCGGATAAAGTTTTTGATAAAATGGTTGAGAAAGAGCAAGCACCGAATGAAGCTGTTTATAACGTTTTGATACATGGTCACTGTAAAGATGGGAACTTGAAGAAATCTTTTAATCTTTATAAGAAGATGTTAAATCATGGATTTGTTCCTCATTCTGCGACAATTATTGCTTTGATAAAAGAGCTCATAAGAGGTGAAATGGTTGCAGAGTCGAGTGAAGTTATAGAAAATGTCTTGAGAAGTAGTAAGATTACTGATGCCGAGGTTGCAAAAGCTCTTGTTGAGATAAACCATAAACAAGGGAACATGGATGAAGTATTCAAGATTCTTTCTGAAATGGCTAAAGACGGACTTCTTCCAAATAGTGGGAGAACTGCTTATGCTCAATGATCATTGTTAAGGTGTGATCTTTAATGCACTTAATGTCATAATTTTTTCTTTGTTAGATCTTCAACTTGCCAATGTATGTGAATATAAAATGTAGTTCATTCTTTTTTTAGTTATAAAATATAAAATTTTGATCTTACTCTACATATAGATATTTCATATTTGCATAAACACTCAAGTATTTAGATTATGTAGTACATATATAGTCAAAAAACCATGTAGCTAAACCTTGAAGTTTCCAACCCATATACAATTTGGGTGTTTGTTTAGTTAATCCTATTTTATATGAATTAGGTATTTAAATATGGGTGTTCCTTTGAGTTATTAGGTTTTATATAAAATAGAAGTAATTTGTTTAAATCGCTATCGTGAGGTTATTCTTGACTTTTACTACCAATTTGTAACTTTGTTCTAGGATCGTGACTATGTTTGGCCTTTCTCATTACAGTAGTGTGTAATCTTGTATGTAAACTTGGAGTCCGTGTAGTTAACTGAGAAAAGCTAACTCAAGCTTGGAAAATTCAATTCAGATAGGTTTGAATTATATGGTCATAATCTGCTTGTGTAGACGTGTGCTTGCGTACTATCCATTTGGGCATTGTTTTGATTTTATTTTCTGAATCATGGTCTTGAAGACGTTTTCCACATCTAACTTTGGTGTTTGTTAAGTCATTTGGCTTTTCTTATAAATAGAACCATGTTTTTGGAACTGCTTTCTACTGATGTAGAGGTATGCTTAGTTTTAGGCACGGGGCTTCATGGCTCATTTCTTTTGCCCTTACTAGTCTTTAAGAACCCCTTGAGAACCCGCTTGAACTGGTACACTGTTATTTTGACTATTTTGTAACTTAAATGGGTGAAGTTTTGTAACTTAAAATCAATTTTATATGAATGAGAGTTTACCCTCCATCAAGGATCCAGGAAATTTGTCAAGTTTTTGGTTTTAAAGTTATACTATCATGTAGACCAAAAGAAGATTCCGAGTTATATGCAGCTTGGGTGTTTGTCAAGTTATTCTGTAGTATATGGATACTAGTAATCTGTTCAAATCGCTTGTGTGATTGTTATATAAAGCTGTATTGGTTTAAGACTTTCTTCAAGATGAAATATAGCAAGTTTGGTGAGGTTACTCTCGTCTTTTATTACCATTGTTGTACTTGGCTTAATGATCGTCACTATGTTTAACCTTTTGGCAGTAAGTAGTGTGTAATCTTGTATGTAACCTGTAGCAAGTGTAGTTAATTAAGCTAACTTAACTTTTGAAAAATTAGATGTTAGATAGTTTGGTTTTTGTGGCCATTTTGTGTGTTGAAAGTTAAATGTTATGTACACCATTTATTTTTGCCATACAACGCTAATCTGTTTTGCATTGACTATTTTACCCTTCGTTCGTCTAAAACTTTACCAAAGATAGTCTGATCTACCAATGGCCTTGTGCCTTTTAAGTCTGGATGATCAAAAGCTGGCAGATGAATCAAAACACTATATATTGTATCACCATCTGCACTCTGAATCATGTACTAAACAACAATCATGTACGGAGTTACCAGAATCAATGAAGAAAAAGTAAATACTAAACAATCATGTACGGAGTTACCAGAATCGACTTGACAAATGGCTTGCTAGTCTTCTTGAGATGTGCGTTGATCGACTTATTTTATTTGTTATACTTGATCCAATCATTTGGTTTTCTTGTCGAAGATGTTTAACGTTTGTCTCTATACTCATAACATGGTTTTGGCATGCGACAAAATCTCTAAAGAATATGTGAAAAAAAAGGAAAACTAGATTACAAGTGGCGTCATGGACAAAAAGGAGGACTAGATTACTAGATCGCAAGTAATTTGGTTGAGATGGTGTTAGGGGTGCACTCAAGTCGAGCTTTTGTCAAATAACTTGACTCGAGCTTGTTCAAGTTGAGCTCTATCGAGCCTCGAGTTCTCAATATACGAGCTCGAAATGTTTAATAAGTCGAGCTCGAGCTTATAAAGGCTCGGCTCAAGTTATTATCGAGTTTTTTGAGCTTTAAGTCATACATGTTGTTTTATTGTTTATGTAATTATGTATATTTTCAAGGTTTATATTTAAATATACATTTATGAATGCCTCGAGTTTCCCAGCCGAGCGCGAGCCAAAGTAAATCTTATCTTATATTTCAATTTTAATTGGATTGGAATAAATATCATTAAAAATAAATCGAGTTTTACGAGCCGAGTTCAAGCCAAAATCAAATCTTTTTCGAGCCAAGCTCGAGCTTCCTTCATGAAGACTCGCCAAGATATCGAGCCGAGCATAATATTGTCGAGTCGAGCCAAGCCAAAGCTCGATCCGATTTGATTTGTTTACACCCCTAAATGGTATTTTAGGTCCTCCATAACTTAATGGACAATGTGATCCATTACCAAAAGATTGTCAAAATGTGTACCCCGCTGGACCTTGCCTTTGAGAAAATAGAAAACCGATATACGAGTCAAGATGATAGTACCAGGCGGTGATTAAGGTAACAGTTCAAAATGACAAAAACAACTTGTGCAGTAACATACTCTAGTGGCATTAGAAAGACCGAGTGAAGACCAAGATGATTGTAATGAATCTGACCGGTGGTGGTGCTGTTCACAAGTAATGATAAGCTAAACACAACTTACAATAAATAAAAAAAAATGTTTTGAGAATTAAGGATGTATATTTTCATTCTCTTTTTTTAAAGAGGCAAGTTCGCGAGGTAAGGCAACTAGTTGAGCATTTGGCCATTTAGTGATGAAATGGTGGGAGACAAGTATACGGTCGATCTTGCTTAAGTTAGTGCAGTGTTTGTCCATTCTACTAATGTTAGGCTGGATGGCAAGGCAACACCATTTTCACCTTACGCCTAAGCCCCACCTCATCTTTCTCTCTCCTTTCACTTCTCCTCACTCCCACTCACTTTTTTGTGGACAAGGTCACTTTAACCTCACATTTCATTAAAATATACACTATATAAAAATATACCTCACTAAATACCCCACATACACTCACAAACCAAACAAAAAAATTATAAAACATTTGAGTAGGGCCCTTTTTTTTCAAACATTGCAAGGTGAATCAGTGACCTTGTTGTCTCTCGATTTGAGCACCTCACGCGTGACATCGAACATGGAACATGGGACAAGGAGGTCGCGTGTGAATTTTGTGCTAAGGTAAGGAGATCACCCTCCTTGCCGACTAGCCTTAATTGTTAAGTAGGCCGACGTCAATTGAAGTTAGAGCATTGGGTGTGGATGGAGCTTCGTTGTCGCCGTCCGAGGTGGCATCCTCGCTGAGCTCGCCGCCACACCGAGCTCGCTCGCCGTTGCTTGCCGTTCACCTTCTACTCGTGGCCACGACGAGAATACAATATGACAAAAGGCAACAAAAAGTGAACGTTGGGTGGGAAAAAAGAGGCACGGTTGTATTTCTATCCGTTTTTTTTGTAACGTCGACTTTTTATTTTATTTATTTATTTTTTTATTTTTTTTTTCTCTTTTTCTACATACTAAAACTCTATAAATACTAAACATAATTTTACTTCTACTCACTACATCTCAACCTAAAATAAAACCTTCTATATCTCTTCTCTAAATAAACACAAAAATGCCTCAACACCCAAACGACGGAGGCTATTTCACGAATCTCTTAACGTCAAACCAACGTCCATACAGGGGAGCATCAAACTCTTCTAGTCCCTCGTCGCAAAATCCAAACCCCTCACCGCCATACGGTTCACAACCATTCAATCCGAATGAAATTTACCGTAACCAACAATACGCGTTTCAATAAGGATTCGCAAATCAAGCCCAATTCAATCCGACACCACAATTTTATAACCCGAATCAACAATCCACGTTTCCTACTCCTCCATCACAACCAATCGAAGGACAACCATCTCAACAAGGTTTAAAAGTACCTAAGGCACGATCACCGGCCAAAGGTAGAGGAAAAAAAACCAAAGCCCAAAGAGGAAAAAAAGTCATAAATTTAGACGCTGACGATGACGATGACTTGGAAGACGTGGGTCAAATGCGTAGTAGGAAAATGTGGAGCAAGGATGAAGAAAAGCTTCTTGCGGAAACGTGGATAGAAATTTCCCAAGACCAAGATATGGGAAATGACAAAGATACCGACTACTTTTGGAACGAAATTTATGAATCGTTCAACGAGCGGACTACCGGTGACCCTCGCACCAAAAATATGCTAACCGGTAAATGGACGAGGCTTAATAGCGACTGTCAAAAATTCAATGCTATTTATTAGCATATTGGCCGTCGCAGTGGTGAAAATGAGCATGATCAAATCAAGAATGCGGAGGCGAACTTCGAAGAACGCTTTGGTTCGAGAGGTTTCACTTATCTTCACATTTGGGAGGTCTTGAAAAAATACCCGAAATGGGATGCTGAAGAACCTCTAAACATTTCATGTCTTGAGGATATATTCGGGCCGGACAAACGACCTCGTCCCGAAAGAACCACTAAACGAGCTGGAAAGAAGCAAAAGTCGACTGAAACGTCCAGTGCGGCGAGCTCAGGTGGGAGTCAAACGAGTACCTTTTCGAGACATTTATCCGAAAAGTATTTGCAAGCGAAAGACGTTCAGATGTCTATGTACGAGGTGAAGAAGGCGAGGGAACAAAAGGCGTTGGAGAAAGAAGAAAGGGCGTTGGAGATGCAGGAAATGCAGATGCTCATGTTAGAGCCCAACACCGTTAGTGACCCGATAAGAGCCGAGATTATTCGCCAAAGACAGGCATTGATAACCAAGAAATACCAACAACGTAACCCTCCCTCTGGTGACGACAACGAATAAAATGTTTATTTTTCATATTAGTATGTGTTGTATTTTTTTTTCGTATCGTATTTTTTTTTCGTATCGTATGTTTTTTTTTTCGTATTGTAACTTTTTTATTTTAATGAAATAAAATTAGTATGTTGTATTATTTTTTATAATTAGTGAAATGAATTTAATTTATTTAATGAAATGAATAAAAAAATAAAGGTATAAGTGGTGGGGCCCAAATGAAGAGGTTGAGGCTAGTTGTTTAGTGAGAGGGAGTTAGTTGTGAAGAGGTGTTGGGTGATGTGTCACGTGTGAGGCCCGAATGAAGAGAAATATCTACTCATCCACACCCAATGCTCTTACATGCATGGGCCATGTGATGAATACATAATATCTTTTGGCTAAGTGAATTATTGAAAGCAAGTGATATTCGTGTGATACTCTTTTTAGAAAGCACAATATATGGATTAAAACAAAAGTAACTTTAAGCTTTGTAGTCCCAGTTTAATCTCAAGTTTGTCTTAGTAATGAGTATCAAATATTTGACCTATGTTGTTTCGACCATTTGAGTAGCGACACGTCGGTCAATTGTGTGCATAAATCACATTTGTCTGGTCTTAGGCATGAAAGCGAACCTACTACATTTTCTTTGAAGAACATGTTTCACCACATAGACCGTTAGATTATTATAACTTTGACATGATACATTTATAGTATAATTAGTAGCTAACCATTTATTTAATTAGTTATATCTCACAAGAATTTTAAAAGTTTAACATATACTCCGTATTCATTCTCGAGACATCGACTATTAACATTTCAGGACGTGAGGCCAGGTTAGCACGCCCTTGAGCACTTCCTAGTTTTATATATTAGGAAGAAAGATATAAGACTGAATGAATGGTCTAGATTATACGTGTAGTATCTTAAGTATTTTATCGTTTGGACGCAGAAAACTTTCTTTATATTACAAAGAAAAACAAACTATGGCAAGCTTATCGATGCGATGCATGTGCAACATATTTACTGTAATCGGGACATCATTAATTGAAACAAATGCAAGTAGCAAATTAAATGCTGTAGCACGTCAATTTATTCACCGTAACAACACATGATACTCGTAAGTATTTATTTCTTTTTAACGGATCAGAATTGAATCAAATATTCACTTGATATTATATGACTGGTGCATGTTTGTTGGCTAGAGATCAAACAGATTTCTTGGCACTTATCTTCCGAACCTCATCCACAAACTCTTGGATGTTCCGATCAGATGAACCACCTTCGGCTACCGCCTCCTCGGCCGCTTTCTTCCAATTCAACGCATTCTTCTTTAGCTCTGTCGCCTTTAAGCCGCTAGTAGCCTCTCTTAAGCACACCTCAACTTCATCCCTCCCAATCACCCTATTCTCAGCTTCACCCCTACACATTCTAATTCCAACTTTCCATTCATCAGCCAAGTACTTTGCATCCGTCACTTGATCCCCCCACTGTGGAAATGCCACTACTGGAACACCACTTGACAACGCCTCCATTGTAGAGTTCCAACCACAGTGAGTCAGGAAACATGAAACCGCAGTGTGTGCTAACACTTGAGCTTGTGGACTCCAATGGACCACCATTCCCCTGTCACCCGCCTCCTCCAAGAACCCCTCGGGCAAGACTCCGGTCGAATTAGCATCCTTTCTCATGACCCATAAAAAGGACACGCCTGAATTTAAAACACCATAAGCCAACTCGGTCACTTGTTCTTGGCTCAAGCTTACAATACTTCCGAATGATATGTAAACCACTGATGAAGGGTCCTTTGAGTCCAGCCACTCTAGACAATCATCGGCTTTTATCAAGTCGCCAGAGATATTGGAGCTTGTTTCAAGTAGAGGATTTTTGAACAAAGGTCCCACCGGGTGAATAGGGCATATTTGTGACATGTAATTGATCAAATCACCTTCAAGTTCTTGAAAGGTTTCCATTAATACACAAAACACCTTTGATATGTTCTTAAATTGCCCCAAAATGGCTCTTCTTAAAAACGGGTAACGCGTTGAAGGATGTAAAAAGCTTGGCACCTCATCAGATTTTAGCAACGGCATGTGAGGTAACTGAACGTCGATGTCGGGTTTTTCTTCACTTGGAAAAGGGACTAATGAATTCTCGTAATGATAAAACGATGAAAAACATGCACAAGACTGAACCCAAAGCATTGCACAAGGGATGTTTAGCTCTTCTGCTAAGTCCACAACCCAGGGCACAAAGGGATTGTTGATTAGACACGACACAGGTTGGCCATGTTCGGCATGGTGGTTGATAATTTCTGTGAGTGATAACTTTCCGTAAGCCTCAAGCTTTGGAAAGTACGTGTCAGCGTCATAACGTTCATCATCATTGTCTTCAGAACATCCATCATCAAAGAAATCAAAACGAATCATGCCACCACAGTTGCCCACAGGAGTAGGATCACCAGAGACTGCAGTGCCGGCTTTCTTCATCTTCTTTCCTATCGATTTACTTGCAGAGAACGTAACGAGAAGGTTACCCTTTGAAGCTAGAAGCTTGCCAAGTCTGAGGAGTGGATTGACATGGCCTTGTGCTGGAAATGTGACAAGAAACACATGTACAAGATCTTGTTTAGAAGCCATTGATTGTTGTATAATAAGTTGTTCACCTTTAATTTTTTGATAGTGAGCAAGTACATATGTATTAAAGCAAAGTGTGTATATATATATATATATATATATATATATATATATATATATATATATATATATATATATATATATATATATATATATATACTGACACTCACGGACGGTGATAAGACGTGGATGTTATTGAAGTCGAAACAGAGGTTTTAACTAACAAATTTGACGCACAAATTCGAGTTGAATACCAACACCGCCAATTGAATGAGTAATTGCTGACGTATAAGGAGGCAAGTTCAATTTGGCAAATATAAAATTATATAACTACGAATACCAGCATGTTTGCTACTAATGTTAATTGTTAAGTAGGCCGACGTCAATTGAAGTTACATGCATGGGTCAGTCCAAAAAAATGTGAGAATTGGCGGGAACACCGTGATCTCAGGTGTCTTTTGACACCCGCCATTATCTACCTTACAAAGAATAGATCTGGCAACTCTCATGTCTCAGTGGGGCACCAACTGGAGTGAGCACAAGCCGAGATTCGAACCCTTAAATTTTATCCAAAAAATCTCTTTAGTTGGCACATGAATTTTTGGAGGTGGTTACCAACTAAGCCAAAACCCTTTTTGGTACATGCATGTGCCATGTGGTTTGGTACGTGATATTAAAGTTGTGTTCAACGCATTTGAGTTGTAAGAGCACTCCCAACGTTAACATTTGATTGGCGTTAAGAGCCCTTTAACGCGAGTTAAAGTGGCGTTAACCATTGCGTGTGTTTGCGTTAAAGCCGCGTTAACACGGGACGTTAGGTCCTTAACGTGGCGTGAAGGGTAAGTTGTGTAAAAAAAAATTTTTTTTTGACACTTTTGACCCCTCTAAAGTATTTAACATACTTTATGTTTAATGTTTTCTTGATTCGTCGTTTAATGTTTTGAAACTAGCCGTTAAGCATTTGATTGAAATTAAAAACTAGATGTTAAGTAACAATACAAAACAATACGAATACATAAATCATCCAACGATGGTCATGAAGCTTTTATATAGATTTGTAATTGTCGATGAGATCTGTAGCAACCCAAAAAATCTCACCACTATCATTCCCATTACAAATACCTATAGTAGGTATTTCACAGGTAAATTTTTGCTTTTTATGTGTATTCATTACTTGCATGACTCTCTGTATCCACACAAGCCAAATAACTCAACACTCACATCCTACAAACCTCTGGTATGTCAAGTATAAGATTACAACAACACCATAATAAGTAATCTACTAATCTAACACACTAAACATATCACAAAAACCATAACAAACCCTAATTAAACCTTAATTAGACTATATGTTCTTAAATTGCCCCAAAATGGCTCTTCTTAAAAACGGGTAACGCGTTGAAGGATGTAAAAAGCTTGGCACCTCATCAGATTTTAGCAACGGCATGTGAGGCAACTGAACGTCGATGTCGGGTTTTTCTTCACTTGGAAAAGGGACTAATGAATTCTCGTAATGATAAAACGATGAAAAACATGCACAAGACTGAACCCAAAGCATTGCACAAGGGATGGTTAGCTCTTCTGCTAAGTCCACAACCCAGGGCACAAAGGGATTGTTGATTAGACACGACACAGGTTGGCCATGTTCGGCATGGTGGTTGATAATTTCTGTGAGTGATAACTTTCCGTAAGCCTCAAGCTTTGGAAAGTACGTGTCAGCGTCATAACGTTCATCATCATTGTCTTCAGAACATCCATCATCAAAGAAATCAAAACGAATCATGCCACCACAGTTGCCCACAGGAGTAGGATCACCAGAGACTGCAGTGCCGGCTTTCTTCATCTTCTTTCCTATCGATTTACTTGCAGAGAACGTAACGAGAAGGTTACCCTTTGAAGCTAGAAGCTTGCCAAGTCTAAGGAGTGGATTGACATGGCCTTGTGCTGGAAATGTGACAAGAAACACATGTACAAGATCTTGTTTAGAAGCCATTGATTGTTGTATAATAAGTTGTTCACCTTTAATTTTTTGATAGTGAGCAAGTACATATGTATTAAAGCAAAGTGTGTATATATATATACTGACACTCACGGACGGTGATAAGACGTGGATGTTATTGAAGTCGAAACAGAGGTTTTAACTAACAAATTTGACGCACAAATTCGAGTTGAATACCAACACCGCCAATTGAATGAGTAATTGCTGACGTATAAGGAGGCAAGTTCAATTTGGCAAATATAAAATTATATAACTACGAATACCAGCATGTTTGCTACTAATGTTAATTGTTAAGTAGGCCGACGTCAATTGAAGTTACATGCATGGGTCAGTCCAAAAAAATGTGAGAATTGACGGGAACACCGTGATCTCAGGTGTCTTTTGACACCCGCCATTATCTACCTTACAAGGAATAAATCTGGTAACTCTCATGTCTCAGTGGGGCACCAACTGGAGTGAGCACAAGCCGAGATTCGAACCCTTACTTTTTATCCAAAAAATCTCTTTAGTTGGCACATGAATTTTTGGAGGTGGTTACCAACTAAGCCAAAACCCTTTTTGGTACATGCATGTGCCATGTGGTTTGGTACGTGATATTAAAGTTGTGTTCAACGCATTTGAGTTGTAAGAAGCACTCCCAACATTAACATTTGATTTGGCGTTAAGGGCCCTTTAACGCGAGTTAAAGTGGCATTAACCATTGCGTGTGTTTGCGTTAAAGCCGCGTTAACACGGGACGTTAGGTCCTTAACGTGGCGTGAAGGGTAAGTTGTGTAAAAAAAAAATTTTTTTTTGACACTTTTGACCCCTCTAAAGTATTTAACATACTTTATGTTTAATGTTTTCTTGATTCGTCGTTTAATGTTTTGAAACTAGCCGTTAAGCATTTGATTGAAATTAAAAACTAGATGTTAAGTAACAATACAAAACAATACGAATACATAAATCATCCAACGATGGTCATGAAGCTTTTATATAGATTTGTAATTGTCGATGAGATCTGTAGCAACCCACAAAATCTCACCACTATCATTCCTATTACAAATACCTATAGTAGGTATTTCACAGGTAAATTTTTGTTTTTTATGTGTATTCATTACTTGCATGACTCTCTATACCTACTCACGTATCCACACAAGCCAAATAACTCAACACTCACATCCTACAAACCTCTGGTATGTCAAGCATAAGATTACAACAACACCATAATAAGTAATCTACCAATCTAACACACTAAACATATCACAAAAACCATAACAAACCCTAATTAAACCCTAATTAGATCTATGTGCTTACTAAACCCTATATGCTTAACTAAACTAGTTTGAAAGTGTCCAAGGCTTAAGTATGAGTTAATTTAGGAACATTAGGATACCTTAGGACCCTTAGGCACTAGTACAACCCATTAGAGCTTAGGTACAAGTCCCTTAGGCACAAAACCATAACTAGGTTATAACTTCCCGGAAACTAGGTCAAACCTTCCCAAATCTTTCCCATAAGCTACCACCACTTAGTATAAGCCTCTTAGGACTTAGGAACAGTCATTAGACACTCATAGGACCCTAACCTAGGCACTAAACCCTAAGCTAAACCTTAATCACTCACTAAACCAAATTAGGTCTAAACTAAACCTAAACTAGTTCAAACCTAAACCTAAGCACCTCTAAACTAGCAACCAAGCACTCTAGCACCTCCCCTAAACCTAGCACACACCCTAGCACCTTACAAGCACCCAAGCAAGGAGGTGCATCACCTCCTTGTCACCTCCTTCACCCCGCGGTCTCATCCTCTCCACACAAACCCTAAAACGGACTATAGGCCACCATGACTCACCCTTGTAGCTTCCATTAGTCACTAGTAGCTTACATGAGTCACCTCCCCCCCTCGACACCTCCTCCTTGCTTTGCTTGCTCGCTGCTCCTCATTGCCCTATAAATACCCGCGAACCTCACACCATTTCAAAAGCACACCTCTTCTCTTCTTTACCTCAAAAGATTCTGTAGTAGTAGTAGTACTCGAGTTATAGTAGGCCTAGGAGTCGAGCAAAGCAAGCCAAGGACCCTTGTCGAGTTGTTTTCCTCTAGCTAAACCCTAAAACCCACGTTAAACCCTCCCTAGTCACGTAAGCTTTCATACTTGCTTTCTTTAGCTTTAGTTCAGTCCTAGGATAGTATTAGGATGACTTAGATCCCATTAGGACCCTTTCCTAAGCCTTGGTCATAATCATTTGCTAGTTTTTTTAAAAAAAACCCTAATTATAGACTAAACCCTAATTATATGCTATAATTCCTTTCCATAAGCCCTAAACTAGTTTAGATAACTTAGATAAGCTAATATTAGTTAACCATAAGCTAGGAAACCTTTTGTTTCATAAAAATGTAGTTTGCATGGAATTAGGACTAGTTTTGCAAAGTTTTGCATGCATAGGGGTATATATGGTAAATTTCTAAAAATATTAACTCTAGGGACTATTTTTGACATTTCTTAGAAGTTAAGTATAAGGACCCTTTTTGCAAAGTTATAAAACCCTAGGATAAAAAGTTAAATAGTTATAAACTTAAAAGGATTAGTTTTGCAAAAGTTATAAAGTTAAAGGTCTAAATGGTAAATATAGAAAACTTATAAGTCCAAGGATCACTTCTGTCATTTTCCTAAAAATATATAAGTGATGACGTATAGTCCGCATTCGGGTCACGAACCCGACCACTGGACGTCACTAACACTTAAGCCCACCACGCGTGGGCTATCATGGTAACGATTTGGGCTTACGAGGGCCCAAACCCGAATATATTATTGGTCTTGATATAAGATCTCTTATTTATGGGATAAGGATCAATGAACCAGATGATTATGGAATACGCCGAAGAGTAAGGAACACGAAACCAACAAGGATTTCGTATGTATATAAAGGGCATATCGGCTCTCATTAAAGGTATCATCTAATAACCCTAACTCTTCACTAAAACCCTAAAACCGATTAATTACTCTCACGCCGGAGGATAATCGTGGGAAACAATCCCACAATAAGCCTAACGGTGTTTTCTTTGTTCTCTTAGTGCGCAGGTCTCAAGCATTAAGATCCAATTGATACATGAACAAGAGTCTAAACAAGGAACGCCCAACTTTTGTATCAACAAGTGGCGCCATCCGTGGGAACCTACACTAAGAATTCTACTAAAAACTAGAATGACAAAGCACGGAAACTTAAGCCAGCGGACTCCGCAGGCGAAGAAAATGCATAGCGACCTACAGGGGAAGAAGCAGCAAAGTGATACAGCCCCTAAGCAGGCCCCTGGAACAACCAGTGCGCCCGAACACCAAGGATCAGGCTCAGATCTGATCCTTCCGACAATAAGACCTTTCACAGGGACTACCCAGGCCACTACGACAACCACTAGCGCGGGAGATCTACAGCGCACCCTTTTTACCACCCCCCACCAAACAGTGCCAGAAACAGACCTCACTGAGCCGCCACGTGCGCCTGCTCGAAATGAGGGTCCTGATTAATAAACAGACATCCTTGCATTAGAAGGAGTCGCGCCTGAATTAGCGCCAAGTGATTTCGTGTCTCAAAACTATGAAACCTTGGCTGCCCTTATGCGAGAGGAAGCGAAGAAGAGGTCAAGTCAGAGCCTGTAAGCCCGGCTCAACTTTGACCCTGAATATGAAGCATCTCCACTGCGTCACCGAAAGGAGAGGCGCGAGAAGGATGGCCGCCGACCACCATTGTTTACTAGGATTGGAAGGAAAGCAGTGGATGATGAAGCAGTTGACTGGCAGTACTTGTCGGAGAACGAAGACAATGAAGGGCGTACCAATGTCCACACTAGGCTTGGTAGTCGTAGGGTCCATGATAGACTCGGGCGACAGCGCTCCCCAAGCGAAAGCCCTTCAAGGCCTGGTGGTCGCAGGGTTCATGATAGATTGGGGCGACAGCGCTCCCCAAGCGAAAGCCCTTCAAGCTCGGATTCCGAGGACAGTCGACGTAAGCGCCGCAAAAGAGTAAGCCTGTCTTCAAGTGACTCCTCGGACAACGAGGACGAAGAAACAGGACACTGGAAGTCCAGGAAAAGATACCACGACCGGGAGGACGAAGATATGTCTCGTCCCTGGCGCCGCCAAAAGGTTGACGCGTTTACTCGGCGCATCAGTGATTTTTCAGAAGATAAGAGAAGGCGCATGCCCGCTAATGTTAAAACCTATGATGGGACAGGTGATCCGGACGATCACCTAAAAATTTTCGAATCAGCCGCTACCATCGAAAATTGGCCACAACCTGTGTGGTGCCATATGTTTAATTCTACATTAGTAGGGAATGCGCGAAACTGGTTCAGTAAGCTGCCACGCAGGAGCATCGATGGGTTTGAAGAGTTGCGGAAGGCGTTTCGTTTGAACTTTACTCAGAGGAAGAAGTGCGCCAAGAACCCTGTAGAGCTCGCTAGGGTAAAACAGCGCCAAGGGGAATCCACAAGCGCTTATGTGGAGCGCTATAAGGTTGAGTGCATACATGTCAAAGCATGTCCCGAAATACTAAAGATCTCAGGGTTTATGAACGGAATCAATAACCCAGAACTTATCAAAAAGTTAAACGATAGGGTTCCCCAAACCTTTGATGAACTTATGAAGCGCACAAGGTCCTTTATCCAAGGAGAAGCCGCAGCTGCGGATAGCAAGAAAGGCTACTCAAACTATAGGTCACGGGAACAACCTAGGAGACAATCCAACGACCAGATTAGCAACCGTAACAAAAGCTACCGCAATCAAGGTAGCGGACGAGAGAATGACAAATATACCCCACTAACGAAGACTCCAAGGGAGATATTTGTGACAGAAGGCGCGAACTTCCCGAAACCCCCACCAATGCGCACCCCAGAAGATCGGCGCATAGGGAGTGGGTACTGTGAGTATCATAGACAGAAGGGCCACACCACTAATGAATGTGTCCAATTGCGCCAACTAATCGAAAAACTGGTAAAAGAAGGCAGATTGGACCATCTAGTTAGGAACATCAAAGAGGGGAAAGACAAACAAAAGACTGAAAGCAAGAAAGAAGCACCTAAAGACAAGGCTGACACCATCTACATGATACAATCATGGCAGCGAAAGACTAGGCAAAAGGTCAGCCAAAAATTTTCTTATGGGAGCGAAATCTCTTTCCCCACCTTAGCTGCGGACAACGCAGTGGTGGAACCACTCACCATCGAAATAAATGCGGGGGGTCACGATATCCACCGCATGTATGTTGATGGAGGGGCATCCACAGATATAATGTATGAACACTGTTTCAAAAAATTGCGACCTGAGATACAAAGTCAGTTAAGCCCGGCCACGACGCCGTTGACTGGCTTTACAGGAGAAAAGATATGGCCCATGGGGCAAATACGACTACTAGTCGTTGTTGGTAATAGGGAACACTCTACGGCAGCTTGGATGAATTTTATGGTGATCAAATCTCCTTCGCCATACAATGGCATTATCGGAAGACCAGGAATATCAGCCATACGCGCGGTACCATCCACAGCACATGGGATGCTCAAATTCCCAGTAGAAGGCGGCATTGTCACCCTCTACAATAACGCCGTACCACCCGGAGAATGTAACGCGATTACATGTGAGACAACACACACTCCAGAACAGCGCGCACCTAAAGTACCAAACTTGAAGGACGCAATTCATCCTGATTACCCGGAGCAAGAAGTTTCGATCGGAGGATTGCTGTCTGATAAAGGCAGAGCGGCTGTGTGCGTGCTCTTGCAAAGGAATCTGGATATCTTCGCATGGGAACCAAAGCACATGACTGGTGTACCACGCTCGATTACAGAACACAAGTTGAAAATCCAACAAGGATACTCCCCAGTACGGCAGAAAAAGCGCGGCCAAGCTCCAGAGCGCGCAAAAGCCATTCTAGAGGAAGTACACAAGCTTGTGGACGCAGGGATCATGCGAGAAGTCTATTACCATGATTGGCTCTCTAATCCAGTTACGGTCAAAAAGAGTGACGGTAGTTGGCGGATGTGCGTGGATTTCACTGATCTTAATAAAGCATGTCCACAAGACTGCTACCCATTACCAGAGATAGACTAGAAGGTAGAATCTTTGTGCGGATATCCACTTAAATGTTTCTTGGACGCATACAAAGGATACCACCAAATCCAAATGGCCAAAGAAGACGAGGAAAAAACAGCCTTCCACACAAGCCAAGGCGTCTATTGTTATACAAAGATGCCATTCGGCTTAAAGAATGCGGGCGCCACCTACCAGCGACTGGTAGATAATGCATTTGAAAAGCAAGTTGGCCGCAACCTAGAGGTCTATGTTGACGACCTTGTCATAAAGAGCCATACGGAAGACGAGTTGGTGCGCGACATTGAAGAAACATTCAGAACACTAGGGAAGATCAACATGAAGTTGAATCCAAAAAATGCACTTTTGGCGCTACAGAAGGCATGTTCCTTGGATACCTGATAGAGCCTGATGGCATTAAGACATGTCCAGAAAAAACACAGGCTGTAATCCAACTCCCTTCACCACACACATTGAAAGAAGTCCAGTCTCTGAATGGAAAACGGGCTGGGTTGAACAGATTCCTGTTCAAATCAGCAGATAAGTCACTCCCCCTCTTTAAAACACTCAAGAAGTGTACAAAAAAGGGAGACTTTCGTTGGACTACGGAAGCAGAAGAAGCTTTTACATAGCTTAAGCAACATATAGCAGCGCTTCCCACACTAGTCNTGGGTTGAACAGATTCCTGTTCAAATCAGCAGATAAGTCACTCCCCCTCTTTAAAACACTCAAGAAGTGTACAAAAAAGGGAGACTTTCGTTGGACTACGGAAGCAGAAGAAGCTTTTACATAGCTTAAGCAACATATAGCAGCGCTTCCCACACTAGTCGCACCCCAACCAGGGGAAGAGTTAATTATGTACTTGTCTGCGACTCATGGAGCAGTCAGCGCGGTGCTACTGACAGACAGGAACTCTGTACAAACACCGGTGTATTTTGTAAGTAAAGCACTCAAGAAGACAGAGATTAACTATAGTGCAATGGAAAAATTGGTCCTGGCATTAGTATTTGCCGCCATAAGACTGCGCAGGTACTTTCAAGCGCACCTCATAGTGGTGATCACAGACCAACCTATCAAGCAAGTTATCTCCAAACCTGACACATCTGGGCGATTACAAAAATGGAGTGTATTGCTAGGGGAGCATAACATCTCTTATAGGCCACGCACTGCGGTCAAGGGGCAGGTACTAGCAGACTTCATCATCGAAAAACCAGATACTAATGCTGCACCTTCACAAAGCGAGGTAGAGCTACAAGAACCATGGGTCCTATTTACAGATGGATCCTCATGCGTGGATGGTTCGGGTTCAGGCCTTATCCTCACCAACCCAGAAGGAATGGAATTTACCTATGCACTGCGTTTTGAATTCACAGCCACGAACAACGAGGCAGAATATGAAGCCCTAATCGCTGGATTACGCATTGCAACTCGAATGGGTGTACGCAACCTAGAGGCGAATGTGGATTCCCGACTAGTAGCCAACCATGTGTCAGGTGAATATGTGGCTAAAGAGGATAACATGATCCAATACCTCGACAAGACCAAGTCATTAATCCAGGGGTTTGACAGGTTTACCATTAAACAAGTTCCTAGAGGGGAAAACAAAAAGGCAGATGCGCTAAGCAAGATCGCATCTACAAGTTTTGCGCACCTATCAAAACAGGTATTGGTGGAAATCCCCAAGAACAAATCCATCGCGGAGATGGAAGTATCTACGGTGATAGAGGAGCAGGATCCTACGTGGATGACCCCTATCATCGAATTTATAAGTAAGGGCACACTGCCCCATGAGCAGAAGGACGCTCGACGGATAAGGCGCACAGCGCAGAGGTTCGAACTTCGAGATGGTATCCTATATCGGCGCTCATTCCTACAACCATGGCTCCGGTGCGTTGGACCCCTTCAGGCAGATTACGTACTCCGAGAGATCAACGCCGGTTCATGCAGCATGCATTCAGGACCACGATCCGTTGTAGCACGAGCCTTGCGGTCAGGATACTACTGGCCCTCTATGCATCGCGATGCGCGTGATATGATAAAGAAGTGAAATGACTGTCAAGTTCATAGACCCATCCCGCGCTAACCACAACAAGAGCTAACACCTATTACTTCACCGTGGCCATTCTATAAGTGGGGTATTGACATTGCGGGTCCCTTCCCTGTTGCAGCAGGGGGACTAAAATTTCTCATTGTGGCTATCGATTACTTTACTAAGTGGATCGAGGCAAAAGCAGTGGTAATAATCACAGGTAATCAAGTAAAGCGATTTGTTTGGGAAAATATTGTATGCTGCTTTGGGTTACCTGGGGAAATAATCTCGGACAACGGAAAACAGTTCCGCGATAACCCATTTAAGGACTGGTGCGAAAAACTAAATATCACACAACACTTTGCGTCGGTTAAACACCCGCAAACCAATGGTTTGGTTGAGCGCGCAAATCGTAGTCTGGGCGAAGGAATTAAAGCGCGCCTTGACAAACACAAAGGAAGATGGATAGAGGAATTGTCGCACGTCTTGTGGGCGCACCGCACGACAATCAAAGTTAGCACCAGAGACACGCTCTTTTCTCTTGTCTATAGGACAGAAGCTGTCATACCAGCTGAAATTGGAATGCCAACTATCCGCACCGCGGAAGTTAATGTCGCAACCAACGATGATGAACGGCGTATAGACTTAGACCTATTGGAAGAAAGGCGCGAGCGCGCAGCTATACGTGAGGCAAGAGCTAAGTCAAAGATGAAGGGATACTACGATGCTAAAGTTCGAAGCACCTCATTTAGACCAGGCGACTTTGTATTTCGCGCTAATGATGCGAGCCACGCAGAAGATACAGGAAAGCTTGGACCAAAGTGGGAAGGACCTGATGAGGTCATTGAAGCACTAGGAAAATGCGCGTACAAGCTACGTGACATGGATGGCCGTGAGCTACAACGCACATGGAACATTTGCAATCTCAAAAGATGCTATCTTTAGGAAAGGCTACGGCCCCATACACGGATACCTCCGCACTTTAGTAAGTGCTCAATAAATATCCATGTATTTATATTTTTGTTTCATTTAGGCAAATAACCTTCTTTTNATGCACTTATTAAAACCCACGATGGTAAAGGATGAGTAAACCTACTAAATAACTCGTTGAGTAAGAGGGTTGCAAACCCATCAACATTGGATCACGTATCCTTGTTAAACACCTTACTCTCAAGACGTTGGAGTAAGTTCAATGTGCATCCCACGACGGATACGCAATTTTGCACACTGTGCGCGTTTAACAGTAATTAGGAATCAAGACTCTTGACTCCTTGATATAGTATTTGCAGTACGCTGCATACTATCCTATACACTTGTGAATTCCATACATATTCGCATATACATTTAGTTATGAATTTCATACACTTGTGAATTTCAATTTTTTGTAAGTGTGTTTATGTAACAGTTTTATGCAAAGATAATAACTAAGTCATAACTGCAATCACATTTACTACAATGGGCGTACAATCGCACTTTCAAAATGACACTTTATTATGGACTATGAGTTCATACAATGTATAGATTTAACATGCACATGTGCAACAAAAAGTTAATCTTTACAAAACATTACAAAAATGGCCTACAGACTATGGGTGCGTCTAAGCTTTGAACTGCCAACGTGGTACGCAGCACCCCCAGCTCCCTCAAGCTTCTTCAGCAAATCACTATCTTTGGGAGACACCGTCGCAATGCTAACAGGCACTCCATCAGATCTTGGGGTATGCGCTACGCGAAGACCACAGAGGATAGCTTTTCCCTTTACACCCTCTTTCTTCGCAAGCCTCATGGCGTGGGCCTCTAAGGATTCCTTGAGAGGGATCTCCTTCTCAAGGGCAAATGGGTTTAGGAGGTCACGCGGGCGAGCAAAGATGGGCACCTGCAACTGCGATACATCAGGCTTCAGGAAGAAATCTAGTTGCGCCTCGGAGCCCTCTGCTGTGTGCCTTGCCAAGGTCAGCCCCTCCATAATGACGCCAATAGGGTAGTCTTGGTCGCGCTCCAGCTGAGCAATATGAGGGAGCTCTAACAGCTTCATCCTCTACATTGCAGCG